>DWNA01002366.1:0-11935 GCA_018249835.1 Heliconius besckei
AAAAAAAAGTGTTAGACGCGCATTTAACATAACGCCTCTTGTTGTCGGCTGTCGCCAGTCGTCCGCCTCGTAATACTTTATTATTTTTCTTTTCAAAACATCTCTATTCATGTATTATGTGACGAGCATTACGGTGTTACTTCAATCACCGATGTATAGGTACAATTTAAGTTACTTTGCCCGGTTTTTGACCTGGCCATCTGCCGAGTGAGAGGCGAAAGTAGTCCGTTACGTGTTATTCCTTGCGTAATGTACTGCAAAAATCTTATAAACACCACATCACATGTAAACAAGGCTGCGCTATGCCTCTCACTTTTTTACGCTTATTTAAACGGCTCTAATTTATTTTATAGTTAAATACTTTATAAACATATCAAATTGCCTCCAGTGCTTATATGATTATGATTATGCTTATGCTTATTTGATTATATAATTAGTAACATCATGTTCACATAATGGGATATGTCATCGAAGTGACGAGCGACGATGACACATATGTAACGAATTATAATTTATGATTTTAGTATTTTACTCGACTGTAAAGAAAGGGGTATACTTTTCACGCGTATCTTGTATGTAAATATGTAATATTATATCCCTATATCTCCAGAGCGGTCCTACATTAATCTTTAGATTCGTCCTAGGTTACGTTACAAAAAAATCAAACATGGCGGCTGTGTCCCGCCATTGTACTTTATGAATAAAACAAATGATATGGGTATCAAATTAAAGTCCTCAACAAAATAATTACATAAAGGTCTTAATAAAAAAAAAAATATTTGTATAAAATTGTATATATTTGTTTTGTTATAGGTTCTAGAGTGCCATTCAATACATTAACTGGAGTTCTTGATGGAAACACGGTGTATGGTGTCACAGAGAAATTTGCAAGGTATCAGATTGTTTTTTAAGATTTATTACCATCGAAATTGGTTCTAATAAATAATGTTATTATTATATTCAATATTTTCCGTATTTGTTGAAATGTTATTTTTAAGTGACTTATCAATTACAAATAAAATGGAATGACCAAAATAAATACTAATATTCTTTTTGATTTCAGAAAACTCCGGACTGGCTATGGTGGACTATTGCGGATGAATCCTGTATTCAAAGAATATGGACTAAAAGATCTGCTCCCCCTAAAGTTAGATATTCCCGATGAAGGATGCACGAGACCAAATAAGAATATGTACTGTTTCGAAGCAGGTATGTTATTGATTTGACGAAAGAGACATACATACTCATTATTTATCTAGTCTTCTAAATTACTAACTTTCAAATTTATAATAAGAATAATAAACACAAATGGATACCAACATTTTTCCGCTTCCGTTTACTTCTAGCATAGTTGGCGTAAGCTTAATTATATACAGACAAGTATACGATACTAAGCCGTATTTAACTATTCTTGCTTTTCACAAAAACTGCAGTGGCTGTTCTACCCAATTGATATTGACTTTAAATTGAACGTTCAAAACAAATTCCTGTGAATGGCAATGAATGAATGAATGAATGATTATAGGTGAAATTAGAGTTAACGAGCAACTAGTGCTGACAGTGATGCACACTTTGATGGCGCGAGAGCATAACAGAGTTGCAACCGGACTTGCTGCGGTCAACCCACACTGGGACGACGAGACTCTATACCAAGAAGCAAGAAGAATTAATATCGCCGAAATACAACACATTACTTACAATGAATTTTTACCAATTTTACTCGGCAAGGATGTTATGGAGAAATTTGGTTTGGTTCTAGAAAAAGAGGTATGATTAAAAATATTTTTTATCCTATTCTAAAATTTAACTAGCGTGTAATATCCTATTTTCACTTATTTACTTAAATATGTTTTATATTAAATTAATAATCTTATATTTTAGGGTTATTGGGATGGATATGATCCCGAAGTTAATCCTGATGTTATAGCCTCCTTCGCAGCAGCTGCCTACCGTTTTGGACACTCACTTTTACCTACAGCTGTGGAAAGATGGTCTAAGGCTCATAAATTCATAGGTAAATATATATTTTTTATATACGAGTATGTAGGTACTTATGACAATTTTCTTAACTTACAAGACATTTTGTTTACAAAACTATTCTACTGATTAATTTTTAAAATTAAATCTACATTTGGTCATTGACATTTTCTTAGCTGTATACTTTTATTTTTATTTTTACAATTTTTATTAGAATAAAATAAAACAATTTATTCAACAGCATCAAAGAGACTGTCTGATCTTATAAGAAGACCGTACGATTTGTACAGAGCTGGTGTCTTAGATGAATATGTTATGGGCTTAATGAACCAAGTTGCTCAGGCTATGGATGATTCCATCACACAAGAAGTCACAAATCATTTATTCAAGAAAGTTGGTGCTCGATTTGGAATGGATCTAGTTTCCTTCAACATGCAAAGAGGTCGAGAATTCGGTCTTCCAGGTTATATGGAATTTAGAAAATTCTGTGGACTTTCTGGTGCTGATTCTTTCCAAGATTTATTCGGATCTATGGCAAACGAAACCATTCAGAAATATGAATCAATTTTCGAACATCCTATTGATGTTGATTTATGGTCAGGTGGAGTCTCAGAGAGACCGCTTCCTGGTTCAATGTTGGGACCTACGTTTGCTTGTGTTATCGCCACCCAATTTTCATACTCAAGACGGGGTGATCGATTTTGGTAAGTTTAATATATTTGTGCATAGTTATTTTTATTAGTATATTTGATATTTACATCTCATGTTTTATTTATAGGTTCGAATTACGAAACCAACCATCTTCCTTCACGCCCGAACAATTAAAGGAAGTCAGAAAAGCACGACTGGCTCGCGTTATCTGCGATAACACCGACATTATTGATACTGTACAACTTTATCCTATGGTGTTGCCTGATCATGAATTGTAAGTTATATAATCATGAATAATAATTTAATATTTATTTTGAAGACTGAATAACACATTAGGCAATTTAAAAACAACTGAAACTTTAGGAGAATTCGAAAGCAAAAATTTTTTTTATTTACTTTATTAGAGAGCGTGAATTCAAATCCTGTTAAGTATTTTTTTTTTTTCAAAAAGTCAATAAATTATTATTTTTACTTTAAGTTATACTTTACATAACGAACTAAAACAATATTTCAATGTCAGAAATCCACGAGTACCATGCAGAAGTGGCATCATCCCTTCAATGGACTTTAGCAAATGGGCCGAGCCAACGCCATTTGTAACAGCCAAGGAATACGTAAGTAGTTTCTCCTACAACCCGTACCACGGTAAATAAGCGCACCTAGACTTTGATTAATATAGTAGGTGACTGAGATATTTATTGACAATTTAAACAAAATATATATGCCTTCATATCTTTGAAATAAAAATTATGTTTTTACGCATATCTACAAAAAAATATTTTTATTTTATAAAAGCAAACTACCTACTTTTTTCATCAATGTCAGTCACCTGCTATCCCTTGAGATTACTAAGGCATACAACGACACTTAATAAAACTATTACAAAACTTGCCTTTATTGTAAATAAATATAATTTAATAAATAATTTTAATTGTCGTTTGTACCTTTAAACTTTCACTGTAATTAGATGTAGTAATTGCTCACTCCACTGTATTAGAATTTGGTTTTAGATTAATTACATTGTTAATTACGCAGAGCATTTAGTCAATAGATTTAATTTAAATTTGAATGTTCTAATCAAATATAAGATATACGTGTGAATTGCTTATTTGTTTTTCAAAGCTTGTCACTGCATTTTGTTCTTGTTACTGATATTAATATTATTTGTCCTAAATCTTTCATACTTAATTTCATTTTCAATAACAAGAAATGCTTATTTGGGTTAATTACGAAATGGTATAATGTTTATACTTATATACTTAAGTAAGTGGCCTATGTGTTTTTTTTTTAATGGAAATAAAATATCTTTAACCTGATATACTTACCTAATAAAAAAACGACCAATATGAGAAACATTTCAAACTTTTTTCTATAATCTAACAGTCCATCATATGCTCAAAAATATAATAAAATGTAAATTTAAGTTGTTATTTCGCATAATTATTGCAATGTATTATTATAGATAAGATAAAATGTGTACAAAATATTAGAACAGCTTGTATTTTAAAGTCACACACGCATGATTGCCATATTTTTCTAGATCCACAGTAGAGTGTAAGAACATCGTGGGTTTTGTATACTTAGTTTTTAAACAGTAGCTGTATAATTGTATATAAATTAAATATTATTAAGCGTCTAAGAGTCAATACATGAGAAATATTAATAATAAATAAAAGTGGCAACACTTTTTACACTTTGAAAAAAAAAAATTTTTTTATTAATGAGTTGTTATTAAAGTTTTAATGTTTTATTATTAAATCTAATCATGTCTTGCTCTTACGATTCGTTATTATTGACAGATAATATATGTAGATAATAATTTTTCATCGAATAAAGTTTATATGGTAAATATATCAATTCATATTTTTATAGTAATAACTAAATATATTGTAACAATACTAACTTAAAAAAGATATAATTTTTCTCTTCATATCATACAAACTTTATTCTTTTTAAAATAACTGTTAAATTTATTTATTATTAAAGTCAAAGTAGATAGTGTTCCTTGTATTATGTATTGCATGGTAAAATACTTCGTAATGTACATGAGTGTAAGTAAATTTTGGAAACAAAAATTGTCTTTTATTTGCGTATCTTTCATGCATTATCTTCGCCACACTTATCGTAGACTCACATATTTATATGCACTTTTTTACCTTTGACAGTCAGAAATTAAACTAATGGATCTTCTTCTAGATGACGGACGCTTTTGTGTGCAATCAAACATCTAATTCTACGCAAAATATTTCCAAAATCCAAAATCCAAAATCTGATATTATTAATATCAACATAACTAAAAATGATGATTGTAATAATAGTGCATCTCATTCTCCATCTAAGCATAATAATACACTAGACTTGATCACAGATATAGGTAAACATGATATTAATAGAAAAAATAATGACACTGTATTAAAATATATTTTTAAGAAAAATACTATAACTTCCCATCCGGAGAAATCTAAAGGTTATTTTAAAAATAGTATTAAACGAAAAAAAAGATCGGAAGGTACAGATGTAGAAAATACAGATGAAGATGATATAAATCCTTTAACATTGGCTAACTTCGATAGTAAACGTATCGTAAAAGATAGAGAAGAATTAGCTTTACCAGAACTTACGCCAAATGGAATAATCAAGAGTACAAATTTAGCAGATTTCAATATAGAGACACTACATGACAATACAAATCCCGATGAAACAAATGAAGACGACATTATAGAAGCCAACCAAGAACCAAGAAACCCCAAACAACCTAGACGATTTTCAGTACTTAATAAAGAAATATCGAAAAAACGTGAAGATGTTTCAAAAAATGATGAATTCAATAGATCAGATCAAAATGACCAAAGCAGAGAATACATCGGGGACGAAAGAGACTTACCGAAATATTCTAAATATAGGACTAAAGAAACACAAAATCATAGTGAAAGTGCGGAAGACTTAAGCAATCAAAGCAAAAATTTCTCGAATGAAAGCTTTGAAATCGAACCTTATTCTCATAATGACAAGTTTAAAAAAACTTTTAACAATGAAAGAGATGAATATATTCAAAATAAACATCCTGTTAAAGTTAGTCATTCCGATCAAACTAGTAGAGAAATTGAGGAGGAAATAAAGCACAGGCCTACTCAAGATACTTTTAATAATTCAAAAGTTATACAAGATGTAGATAAAGATGATTTTAGTTATGAACATGTTCCCGTCAATAGCAAAGAAAAAACTGAATCTACGAAAGATTCACAAGAAAAAAGTAATAATGAAGATGATGAATCAAATGTTAAAGTACCTCCGAAACAAGAAGCAAAATCAACAATATCAAATAATAATAAATATTTATCAAACGAAAAATACGACACAAATAATTCCGAGGAAAATAATAACCCAATAAGTTTTAATGATGGTGAAATAAAGCCAGTTATTGAATTAAATAAGGAGGATAGTAGCGAAGAGAAAGATGAAAACAACAGAGCAAATTTAAAAGAAGGTGATGACAGCTTACTGGAAACTAAACAAAGACATGAATTACGTATGCCCAAAGACGGTAAGGTTAATTTAAAACAGCAGTTCGAAAGAATACCCCTAGACTATAATCATACAGCATCTAAACCTGTACCACTAAATACATCAGACAGTACTGAAAACAATAATGATGATGATGATTCAGAGGGTACATTGGATGCACTCTCTCCCGTTAATAATAAATTTGATGAAAATTTAAACACTAAATTTACGGATCTTACTATCAAACTACCTGAAATTAAATTACCGGAAGATATTTTGTCATATGCACGTGAAGAATCTCCAAAGGATACGTCTAAAGAGAAAGCACATAACGATTATGATGAAAAATATGAATTTGACAATAATGAAGATGATGGTGATGACGAAGAAGAAGAAAGTAAAGAGAAATTGGAACATTCAAAGAGAAAAAATGAGGAAAAAGATGAAAATGACTTTTACTCTCCTTACTTTTCTAATAATGAAAAACTCCAAGAACCAACGTCTTCAAATGAATCCGATGGTGAAGATGATCATGAGGACCTTTATGAAAAATTTGTTCGAGAAAGATTTGGTAAAAGCAAATCTCATTCTCAAAAATCAGACAAATTACAAAGATATGAATCCAGACCAGTAAATCCTAAACTATATAAAACAGTACAAAACATACTAAAAAAGGCGGATAAGACTGAAAAAGAGGCCATTAAAAGTGGAGATCCGGAAGCTGCCTACATGTGGACCTTAGAATACGGTGAAAACTTATAAAATTGTATTTTGTTTTAGAGTATACAGAAATAGACTTAAATTATTTTGTTTTAGAACTTACAAAACCACGAAGTGTCTCAATTCTCATACGAGAGACGTGGAAAAATGTCATATTAATATAGGATTTAAGTACCGGCTAACATTATATGTATAAAAATAACGAAATAAAGTAACATAGCGTTATAAGACCTTTGTAATTTTTGCCAGTAAATATATACAAATAAAGAAAAGTTTTAATTTTTAATAATAATAATAATAATTCTTTATTGTACACCCAAGAAAAGACACAAAAATACAATAATATTATATACATGTACAAAAGGCGGCCTTATTGCTTAATAGCAATTTCTGCCAGGAACCTTAAGGCAGAGGACGTGGCAAATTAAGATATGGGTAGGGTGCAAAAAACATAATTAAGGGTATACATAAATAAGAATATATTTACCATACATAACACATATAAAGCATACATAAATAAATATAGCCGTATCAATATACATACATATAAATAAATATATATACATATATAACTACTACAAACATACATAGATACAAGATAAGAACTAAATTGTAAGAATAAAATGTGAAATGGCAGAGAAAAAAGAAAAAAAAATCTCTCGGAATTCTTTACTTAGTAATTAAAAATTTTAGTAATAAATAAAGAATTCCGATGGATTCCGACTTACGACCGATTACAACTTAATGTGAGTAGAGTGAAAAACAATGTTGTAAAAAGTAAATAAATGCGTCGAGAACTAGTTTTAAATTTGTTGTGTAAATGTATGTTACTTGTAATAAATAATAAAAATAATACTGGTAGCTTAAAATTACCAAATATATTTTGACTGATATTATAATATTTTAGTTTATTTTTTATCGATTCCCTTTTTTGACACGCTCCGTTGTACAAACTGAAACTAAGGTAAATTAAAAAATTGTTTTTGAAAATATAAATTAGCAAATTACGTTAAAAATTAGAATTTTTAGCAAATATTACCGATACGTAATGGTAGGTTTCATTAATATACTCGTATTGTAAAAGCATCCACTATTGTAACATTTACAACTCATGTAAGTTAATTATCATACTATCACTTAGTTTGATCTACACCACCTCGTGTAACCTGAAATTTTAAAAATTATGATTGCAAGCAATATAACTTGATACTAGTGAATGTTGTTGTGTACATTATCTTCAAGGTATTTAATAAATTACCCAATTAAAAAACAGTAAATTCAGAGCAATTTTGCAAGCAAACGATATATGTGCATTTAATAACAGTAGGTAGCCAAAATATGAATTAATGCCGTGATAAAAAGCAGAAATCAATGTCATCATAACAGAGAGAAGAGAAATAAAGAGAAAGAAAAATAATTAATTTCACAACTGGGAATTGCACGTCGCGTAGTCGTCTTAATACTAAGTTCCCTCTGCCTTTTACATTCGGGATACAACGTGAAGCTGATTTATTTAATTTTGATTCTTACTGTTTTATATATTTTTAATATTTATTGACAATATCTGTGAAAACAATTCTCTTGTTGTTTTCGAAAAAAAAATATTAAAAAAAAAACTAGAGAATTCTTTGTCTAGTTGTTTTTAAAATCACAATTAGATATTAGATTAATCGTTGCCCAACTCTTAGATACATAAATCTAAATAGTGATGATTATATTAATAAATAAAATAAAATAAAAAGAGCCTTTATTTTCTCTGACCTGTTTACATAATTTGTTTTACTTATAACTAACATTTTACACAATATATAAAAATATTTACTAACATAGAATAGAATATTAACTGAAATTGCCCTTTTTTTTTCAAATGTGGATGTTAATTTTTTTTTTGAAATGCTAATTTTCTTTTTCAAATGTTAGTTTTTTTTTTTTTTTTTATTATTCATTATTATTATTTCTGCTAATGTCAGCTACCAGGTCAGGCTGTCCTACGACATAGGCCTCCTCAAGTTCCCTCCACTTGTGCCGGTCTAGTGCTGTCCACCCCTTTGGCAGGTCGTCTTCCCATCTTTTAATCTGTCTCCCTCTCCTTTTTCCATTTCTTGGGTACCATTCTGAGACTTTTTGGTCCACTTTCCTGCATGTGATCTCATCATGGGACCAGTCCACTTCCACTTAAGAGTTCTTGTTTTTACTTTGACATCCGATACTTTGGTAATGCTCCTAATTTTTGTTGCTTTGCATTTGTTGTTCAATCTCAGGCCCATCATGCTCCTTTCCATTCCTCTTTGGCATACTCCCAGCTTGTGTTTAATTTTCTGTGATAATGGACAAGTTTGACAGCCGTAGGTGAGGCATGGGAGGATACATAAGTTAAATATTTTTGATTTTTCTGAAATGGGCACCGATTTATTCTTCATTATTTCACGGAGAGACCAGTATCTTTGCCATGTGTTATTTATTCGTCTGTCTACTTCCTTATTTGGCAGATCCTTTACTAATATTACTTGACCCAGGTATATATATCCGTTGACATATTCAATCTCTTCCTCCACTTCTATTTTGACTTTGGTCATGTTAGTCATTAATTTGGTTTTGCTGGTATTCATTGATAGTCCTGCTTTTTTGCTTTCTGATGCTAGTTGTTGCAGCATTAGTTGTAGAGTATCTGGATCTTCTGCAAACAAGACTATGTCGTCCGCGAATCTCAGGTGGTGTAGCTTTTCTCCATTGATATTGATGCCGAAGTTGTCCCAGTTGAGTTGCCTGAAGATGTTCTCTAAGACTGCGTTGAATATCTTGGTTGACAGCGGGTCTCCTTGTCTAACTCCTCTCTGAATTTGGAATAGATTTCCTGTTTTTTCTAGTTGTATTTTTGCTGTGCTTTTCTCATATATTTGCTTTATTATTCTTATTTATTTTTGCTCAACCCCTTGGTTTCTCAATGAGTCCCATATGTAGCTATGCTTTAGGGAGTCAAATGCTTTATTATAGTTGACGAAGGATAAGTAATACGGGCGGTTGTATTCGTTGCATTTCTCTATTACTTGCTTGACAGTGTGTATATGATCAATTGTTGAGAAATCGGATCGGAATCCAGCTTGCTCTATATGCTGATTACCGTCTAACTGTTTGGTCAGGCGTTCTAGTATAATTTTTATGAATATTTTATATAAGTTTGGGATTAAGCTGATAGGTCTATAATTGTTTATATTACTCTTGTCTTCCTTTTTATGCAAAAGTATGATTGTTGAAGATGTCCATTGAGAGGGTATTTGTTCTGTGTCTAAAATTTGGTTACATATATGAGCAAAAGGTTATTTGTTCAATGGTTGCTTTTAGTAGTTCATTAGTTATTTTATGATTTTGATGATTATATTACTCCAATATAAATATATTGTCACCGTCATATCAAATAATACGTTTCAAAAACTAAACTCTAATTTTTACATTCTCTTGCATTTTATAAACGTAGCCGGTTGTCACATATTTTAATTGCTGTTCGTAATCTGTCTTTATATTTTAGCTGTCAATGTCAAGGTGACATTTGTAATATTAAAAATTCTACTAACCTATAATAGTAATTTTTAGTCTCCTTTCGCTATTTTTCGTATCCGATTTCATATTATTGTTATAATATACGTTTTACATATTT
The DNA here is from genome assembly GCA_018249835.1 of Heliconius besckei. Lineage (NCBI taxonomy): Eukaryota > Metazoa > Arthropoda > Insecta > Lepidoptera > Nymphalidae > Heliconius > Heliconius besckei. Next base: position 10,508 of record DWNA01002366.1, read on the forward strand.
TTCAATACAATGGCTGAGGAGGTACAAAAGAAACTTCAAAAAGAATTCGACGTTTTCAACAATTTGAAAAAAGAATACCATAAGGCCGTTGCTCAGAAACAACAACTAGACAGTAAATTAAATGAAAACAAAGCAGTAAAAGAAGAACTTATGCTACTAAAAAAAGATGCCGAAGTCTACAAACTTCTAGGTCCAGTGCTAGTGAAGCAGGAATTGGAGGAAGCAAGACAAAATGTGTCTAAGCGGTTAGAGTATATTAGCAAGGAAATCAAGAGATCAGATGGTCAAATTTCCGCAATAGAAAATAAACAAGAACTAGTTCAGGAAAATGTTAATAAATTAAAAAATGATCTTGCTAATTTGAAAGTAGCTTAAATAAAAGTAAAAATATATTCATATTTAACTTTTGTATACCAGTTTGTTGGAATAATATTATAAATTTTCATTTTTCCAATATTATAAACTAACATCAGCTGCTATGAACAAAAGGCATTTGTGTGTAATTTATTTATACAGAATCTAATTAATACAGTTGATTTTTCATTTCATAATCATTATTTCCTTAAATCTCATACAAACTTTCATTATTATAATAATACATAAGTTTGACAAGCAGAAGTATTTTATTTCATTATTAATCATATAATAATTATTTTCTTATTTTTAAAATATTGACATCAGTGTTTTTAGACACTAATCCCTGTCTGAAAATGAATATACAACAAGCCCAACACACCAGGGTGGAACTGTTAATACAACAGATTATGGAAAGTTACTAGGTTCCCTCTGTCTGCAGGAAAATTAAGCTTGATGCTAATATATTGTATGGCTTATTCACAATGTTTGGACAAAGTAATGTAAGGACAGAGAACACTAGGTTCTCCATTCAGGAAAATACAAGTGTTATTGTTTGGTGTAAAATATTTATGGCATTCAACATTTGTAGTTATTTACCTTCTATGCTAATATGAGTATAGCAGATCCATATAAGATCATGCATAGACAGATGCCAAAAGAGACAAGAGTATCATTAAATTTTCTATTCCCAATCTCTATTTCAAAGACATAAGTATGTTATTTAGAATGGTTAAATATTAATTGAAAAGTAATAAAATATGATAATCTTATTACATCTAAAAATAATAAAACACAGAATTTTGCATAAAATATATTTATATTCTCAAAAGTCATAAATTTTTATAAGTAATGGCACATTTATAAAAATCCAAACACAATAATCTATCAAAAATATATTTTTTAATATAATATTATATTTTTTTACATAAATATTCAGCAATTTAATACTATATAAGAATACTTTATATATGAAAATATATTTCATTTTGTAAATATATTTTGTACACCAAAAAATCAGTCATATTAACAATATTGGTCCCTTACAAATACCTAAATGTTATAAAAAAATCA
>DWNA01002367.1:0-11929 GCA_018249835.1 Heliconius besckei
CACTAGATAAACAGGAGAAGAGCAGTGAATTTTTTAATTTTTGAAGAGTATTTGAGAATAATAAATTTATTAACACAAAATATTTATAATTATAAGAACACTTAACTTCTAAATAACTTTCACGTATTACAAATGTTGCTATATACAAATAAATGTCAATTCGAGCCGTCAAGCACCTAATATGTATAATATATTAAATCGATTCATATTTTCTTAAGGATAATCCGCATCTTATTGCTCCTAAGTAAACTAAGGGTTTCGGTTTTCATATTGAATGTATAAAAGCTTCGCGTTCAAACATTCGCTGGACAAAGTTTGTGAGTAATTGACGATATTTTATTTAGACGAAGTCTCGCCGGTGAACGCTCGGTGCCATTGTATCAGAGATCGCACTCCTCTCTATTTCGGTGCTCATTCAATATATTCGCGAATCGTTGTTGATAATAAGTGGCGTTGTAACGTCTAGTGTACTCGTAGACTAATTATGTGCTGGTTTTCATTTTTGTAATATTTTTTTTATATAGATTATATTGATTGGTTAGTTAATTTTAGCTTAGTTAAAGGATTGTATTTTATCCGATACTGGAAGAATATTTTTTATGTTAAAAAATGTATTGAAACAGTTAAAATTTGTGTTTTTTTTGGCAATTTTCTTATACTTATCACCACTTGTTTTTTTTAAATTAGAGGCTTTGTAAATAATATAATTTGGTCTATTTCCGCTATTATATTCCGTATATAAAAACTTTTCAATATTCTTTTGATATTATTGATTCTAAAATATAGTTTCAAAAGTAAGACCTTTAACTAAAGAAATTTAATATTATTATTTTAATATATTCTATTGATTTTTTTCCTTTGATTGCATCTCTACTAGGTATGTGTAGAGTTACAGATGATAAGCAGACAGACAGATAAGCAGATGTAAATTGTTACTTCGGTAACATAGTAAAATTTAAATAATGGCTGTAATTCAGAAAGGAAACAATACTAAATCATACAGTGCATGTGTTTAGTCAGTCTCATAGGTGTAAGTACAAAAAATACTCAATTTCCGATGTCGCATCTGATAGTAAAAGACGTATGCACAAAAAATCTTTACAAAACTATAACAAACCGACTTACTAATGCGTTTGAATTTCTAAAACTATTCAAATTAGAACTCTATCGTCTACACAATAGAGATTAAAACGTTGAGATTTAATTTTGTGCATTATAAGTTAATATTGTGAGGTATTAAGGCATAAGAAAAAGTGGTAGTGTGGGAAAGATTGTTGTAAAAAACGCCACATCTGCGTCTCTATTCATAATTCGAGTGCCTCAATGGGATGGGACCGTAACTCTATATCGGTATTCCTATCATTGTACTGTCTTAATCACGGGCCGTCTTTTGTTTTATATGTCACGTCGCCGGCGTCACGTCACCGGCGGCACGTCACACTTTAGGTATGAATTTCGGTGTTTTTGTACAGCGAGACATGTGCTCATAATTTATGCACGCGATTGACTTTTTGCTTTATTAAAAGACAAGATGTATTTTTTTTATTAAAAGATATTTTCGAGGAATATTTTTAAACATAAAGATGTTCGTGTCATTGTCGTGTAGAGTTTTGTTGTACTAAAGTGTGATAAAAATGTACTTACTTATGTATGTTTGTATTTTTTTTTAGTGTTTTAACTGTAGGTGACAGTTCTTAATCACTTTGAATTAACAATTTAAAATTTAATCAACCTTTTTTACTGATTATTTGAAAATTGAATAGTTCCGTTAATAAATAACTAGAAATTATAAATTTTACTTAAAGCTTATTTACTTAATTTTGACCTGTAAAACAAACGTATATAAATTAAATTATAAAACAATATTGTAAAAATATACAGATGTGCATATTTTGTGTGAGCTTTATAAAGACAGCTTTACAGTTGACTGTAAACGCAAAGATTGCGGGTTTAATTCCCCATCGGTGAAATAACATTTCTGCCACTGAATACACAATTTCTCCAAAATATAGCGGAAAGCGACGAACGGAGTGCCTTAACACTGTGTTCTAGAAAGAACACTGTGTTAAGGCACTCCGTTCGTGTTTCCTGCTACATGCGGGATATAGTGTAAAGTTACGTTTCATTTGCATTATAAAAAATATTGCTGTTATACATATCAAAAGTAAAATTAACTATAAACCGTCTTAAAGTAGTGAATATTATTATAGTTGCATATATAATAGCATAAAACAGACTGTATACTATAATAATAAGTGTGATGTACGTATCCTGTGTTTGTGGTTATTACTAGTATATTGACGGCGTTCGCGGGAGTGGTCAGAAATTGCTGCGCCAGAGATTATACGCTTAAATAAAGACTGACAGTATAGAAAATTCCTTATTCATCTATCCATATCTATATTATAAAATCGAAAGTAATCTCTGTATGTCTGTCTGTCTGTCTTTTACGCAATCAGGGCCAAACCGCTAGTTTAATTGTGATAAAATACTCATATAGAGATACTTGAGGGTCTCGGGGTGAACATAGGATACTTTTAGTCTCATATTTTAATATTTCCGATATATATCAATATATTAAAATACTTATTAATTTGACATGCAAATTTATTCCGCCATGTTTATAAAAACCGCCGTTGCTAAGCAACGATTTGCAAAGTTTGTTGTTAGAAAACGTCACCCAAAATGAGCTTGCTTATGCGTTAAGCAAGCTTTCTATTGAAAACTGAAAATAATTTCATTAATATATTTAATAAATATTTGTATAGTTCAAGCGGTCGTAGCCGCGTTCGGGTCCACTAGTAAATATATACTTTTAAATTTTCGACAAAGTGTAATTTAATCTGTATTATTATATATCGAAGTCCCAGTCTCAATAGCTCCTATAAGTAATATAAAGTTTGCATGATTGATAGATATAGCGATCGATAAGTTTTATCAGTAAAAAGATCAGTGTAACGGAGATATCAGTTTCCGGCGCAGGTATTATGCGCAGGCGCCGGATGTGATACTTTGTATAACACAGCCGGTAGTGCTATAAAATTTATTTAAGTAAACCAATACTTTTAAAACTTTATTGCTTGGAGTATGTACGCAGCAATTCATAATCCATATTCCATTTCAAAATATTTTCTTTCATTCTCTTCAAAGTTCTCGACAAAAGTATGACGATAAATCTGGCTGCATTACCAAAAACGCTTACATTAAAACATCTGTGAAACAATGGGTATTGCATTAACGCGCGCATTTCCAACGGCGTCGCAAAAGCGAAAACATGAAAATAGCGAGCAAACTTCAAGTTCAGCTTTCAAGATTCAAGGATTTCCGAACGTCATCTAAACGTGCGCGGCGTTGCGCCAGAACGCGCCACAACGAGCCAGGACAAAAAGGCGACAACATCCGATGCTAAAAATAAGCCGTATAATTACAGCGCAAAGCTGAAAGCGCAATGCTTTCGCTGCAGCGGTTGTACGGTTGCCCTTGACAACCGAGACCCAGATACTATCGCGTTCCGCTCGCACACACGCGCCGCTCACGCACACACGCGCGCCCCCCATGCACACACGGGTCCTGGCGCACACAAACGCGATCGCCAAATAATAAAGCACGCACACAAGCCCGAAGTTGCGTTCCGTTCCGACTGAGCTTTTTAATCTTTTTTTCGACGAACACTCTTTGTGCGCATCTACAAAGAGTTTCGCCTTGTGATTACTAGTCGGGACATTTTGATCGCAGTTTTAAGGCTTGATGACGCAATGTTGGAGTGATTTTCTTTTGATTTTTAGAAATTAAATAAAGGCATCAAGGCTGTGCAAAGATTATAATATATTTAAATCCCTTTCGTAGTTTCTTTCAACATGACAGCTACAAAACCGCATTTAAAAACTAATTTAATGTTTAACATTTTCATCACAATTCAAAATACTATGTTTAAGTAGTAATCTTAGCGAAAATCGTCCCGACTTTAAATAGAGGCTTTGATGGTCCTTACGCGAATTCTCAGTTAGTTCCGACTTCCGAAAATGTTCAAGTGGCGTAAGTTGTAGATGTATAAAACTTTCCTTTCCTCAGGAAAATCGACTCGGAGGGTTGAAAAAGTTGAAACAAGCATGTTTGCAATTCAGCTTCTTTTTGTAGGATAAATAAAAGACATCTTTTCAAGTACCTAATCTCAATTTCAAGATAGGAAAATGATATTCTTTTACTAACTATAATATTACTTTCATGTTAATAATACATGAATATATTTAATCATAGACCATACTGAACCATTTTCATTAAATATTATAAATAAATTCCTATTTCTATTTTAGAATTAGTTTTAAGTAACATGTCAAAAACAATACAGTTAAAAATAAAATGTTATCAAAAACGCGGTTTTAAATTGAAATCTACCAAAATAGTTGTCTTAAAATAGTGACTCCGAAATAGAGCGTAGCACTAGCGTACCCTTCTATTAATAGTTTGTTTACAACAGCAACACGTGACGAGATATTTCAATAGTTTGGGACGTACAAAATATTTCGTGAAACATGTAAATTATATAAAATTTTCTAAGAAATTGAAATAAAATATATGTTAAATATAAAAGAACTGCAAGATTGATAAAGAAGTCAATTTAAGAGATGTTTTAGTTTTTTCATGAACAGATTCTAGGACATAATCATTATAGATTTTTTGTATTGTAAACATTTTTTGTTAGGACAGCATCTATTTGAATATAGGCGGAATCTTGGAAAGTAATTATCTTAACATTGGGTTTTTTTAACGAACTGTGCTATTTATGAGGTTCAACCTGAACTAAAAATGTATACCTACAATAATCGTCAATAATATAAAAATATGCAATCAAATATCGACGTCATCAAATCCTTTAAAATAAAAACGGGATTATATCTTACGTTGATTATTAATACTATTTCACATCGCAGATTGGTAAAACAAATAGTTACACTAAAATTATGTGTAAATAAAATTTTTAAATTGTAATTTAAAATCTGTTTTTATTTTTTTAATGTATTTTTTTAATACGACCAAAATTAGCTAATTACCATTAAACTAGTGTCAGTTATGCAAGCATGCTTCGCGCCATCGATTTATGCACGCTTCAAAACACAGCATACGCATGCGCTCCCTCGTGCGTAATAAATATACCTGAGCGTTGCCATATTTTTAAATAAAAGCTCGATGCCATAGTTTCATAAAGAGTTAGTACATTTGATGGGTTATTGTCCACAGACCGGTGCAGGCCGCGCGGATAACACCGGCCAGCCTCCGCCCGCCAGACACAGAACTGAAGAACAAAATCAACCAAAAGCCACAAAAGCCTCAAACCAAAGCCTCCAGTCATATCTTTCGTTTCAAAAAAATTATATAAGCACTATTTTTTAATACCTTTTAACGATAAAATTTACGCAAATAGTATACGCTAACTCCCAAACAGTACAAATTAATTTAAGTCTGAAGTGATCGGTATTTACAATAAAAGAAGCCTTCAAAAGTTTAAAAGAGAATCTATCAACGACCAGTATTTTAACGTTCCAAAATAAAATAGATCGTTAAATGAGTGCACAAATATTTTATTAATAGTTAAAAATTTAATACAAAAACGAACCAATTCCTCGAGCATTTTTTAAAATCAGCCAAAGATTTTTATAAGCCTTAGATATAAGACTCAGATAAGTTAACTGCCTGTTGTTAAGGACTTTTTATATAATTTATTTGATAGTGAGAAATCGAAGATATTGTGATTAGTGTAGTGTCAACCAGTGTGCCGTATAATCGTAACTTAAGTGCTATTTAATATATCGAGGACGTAACGAAGCCAGTTCAAAGAGTACAAATTATCAAGTTCCAGTTCAGTTCCGAGTGTTCAGTACAACGTAAATAGACTTAGTAGAGCTTATTTTTTCTAAAGATAGGTGTGAATAAGAGTGACGCGATGAGGTTGCGTCGAGGTAACACGTCATGAGCGAAACGCTCCGTAGCGAGGCGGGCGCGGATAGCGCGCATTTGCCGCCTTTCTCAACCTTCGGCGAGATGGCCGAGAACGAGCAACGGATACTCACCGCCGACACCCGGCTCCTCGACCCGGGTTGGGAGTACTACGAGAGGACCGGCGACACGGTGTCCGTGATCGCCAGCCAGCCGCAATACCGGCCGTGGGAGTCTATGCCTATCACGGTGAACTCGAAAGATGCAATACTCCGGGCTGGCTTCGCATCCCCTCTCGAATATCAGTCTGTTACGCTACAGCCAATAGCGAACAAGCTACCGTCCTTCCAAAGCCAATTTCAAACATTTCCAGAAACCACAGTCATACCAGAAACGGGTCTACCAAGTGTGACGCCAGTGCCCGTCACAACCAGCCCAACCCCTAGCGCGAGTCCTAGTCAGTTAACCCAGCTCACGCAACTCACAACTCCTTCATCACCACATCTTACCACTCTGGCACAGGTGGCTCCTCTGTCTACAACTCTAACGACACTGTCACCTGTAAATGCCACAACATTCCATACTTTAACTGCTGTAAATGCTCGGAGCTATCCAATTGTGCCCGCGCCTTTGCAAGCACGAGAACTAGCACCAGCTGGTCAAACATACATCGATGACCGGCATATACAGCTGTACCAGCCAAACATTGCGACAATAAATGCGTTTCCTACACAAAACGGTATATTACATCAAAACGGAACGCTTCTACATCAAAACGGCAGCTTAATACAAAATATTCAAAGCCCTACCGTTGTTCATGTATTGAAAAATGAACCATTCGATGTGAAATCTCTACAAGACAAGTACACACCGAACGGATTACATCATAGTAATTTTCAAAATCCCATGTTGATAGACAACGGATATGACAAAAAAACGAATGGTTTCGGAAGTGGCTCTTCACCAACACGATCAGATTTTCGAAAGAAGGAGAGACGGAAAATGCGAGCAAATAGTTCTGAGTCCGATGGCTCTAACATGGAAGTGGGGTCAGAAAGTAGTGGCCAAGTTGCGGCAGTGTCATCTACTGCCGGCTTCAAATCTCCGATGCATGGAGCACCGCCAATGAACACTGGACCAATGGAACTCGATGATATATCGAGTGAAAAACAGGTGAGTATCTTAATATTTTAATTATGAAATAGGTTCTCTATACAAAATTTGTGTGTCTGCTAGACTTAAGTAGGACCATATTGGCAGTCTGCTTTCGTTGTTGATCTAACATTAATGACAAAACTACATTCGGTTAAGAACGTACCAACGGATAGGGTAACAGCTATATTGCACCAGTCAATATAAGCTACCTTAGAAATGACCTAACTAAAACATTGAGTAAAATATTCAGTACTAATAAACTAATTAAGCGCCGCGTTGAGTTTTGCTACTCAACACACTATGCCTCTGGAATTCGGCGGAAAGTGGGGAGCGGAGTATCTTAAGACTAGGCTCCCGTTGCCTACCGTGCTACTTACGAGAAACAGCGTGAAGCTTTTTAATAAATTATTTTTTACTGTTTTAACTCTGTCAAAAATACAAATAAATTAAAAATGAGTTATATTCACCATAATTGGGCCAATAAAATTAGACCAGACAACAAATCTGTTTCCGGGAATTGGCAAATTGCGTAAACAAGACGCAAGGGAATAGCGAATAGTCGACGCAAGATATGGGGATTCTCTGAATCTCATCCGACAACACGGCGACGGCTCCGGCACATATTCGGAACTTCGAAAAAGGGAAAGTTTTCCAGTAATTCCATCTTTTATTATTCGTGAAGCAGGTTTTATTCTCAATGCCGTGTTCAAAATGGCCGAACTCTCTGTCTTCGCGGCTATAAATTTTATAGTTAGCCGATTCGCTTGCTCCTCCGATAAATTAACTTCCTCTCTCATTTAAAACACAAATTAAAGTAGACGATTTACGCGTGTCCTGCTTTGAAATTTTCACAAGCTTTTCTATTTTTTTCTTTCGCTAAACTACCTTAATATAAAAAGCGTGCCTCTATAAATAATTAAAACATTTAACAGGCAGAAAATGTTTATAATAATATATTATTGTATTAAGGAATGTGATTTCAATATAACATAACATATAAGGCTTAATCCAACAGAAACAGACATAAAGAATTGTTACAAACTAAGACTAAATACCAATTCAATATTTCTTTATTCAACAAAAAAGAAGTTACAGATATCAATTAAAGACATAAGAAAAACTTCTAATTTCTAGAAAAGGTTCATACTAGTGACATTCCATTACAAATGTCAGCATTTCCTAGTCTAATAATGAACACCTTTGCCTGCGCGCAGCTGCTCACATCTATACTAGAGTAATTACATGCGGCGCGTTTCCCTTACTATTAGAAGTTTGTTAAATAACTACAACTTAATTACAATAATATGAAATAATTATTACGAAATTCACATTAATGTAAATATCAACGGTTTTTTGTAATTAATTAACAGACTTATTATTTTTACAACTGTATGTCTCTTTTTTAGAACTTATTTAAATATTGCTGGGTGGATGAACCAGGATCGATTGGAACGAATATATTTATGTATATTTAAACTAACATAAAAATTTGGCAATCGTAGGTTAGTTAAACACGCCCCCAATTCTATAATGAAAATGAATAATTAAGGTAACATTCTATCTTAACAAAATAAAACTGACACTGTATCAATTTTTTATGGAAATTAATAAAAATAAATAAACAAGGTATTTTTATAAAGAAACAATAATAAATTTACACTTTTAGTCTGATTATAACGTGTTTAAATGTTACATAATAATACAATTGCGTACTATTTGATATAAAGATTTCATCGAACACCTCGTTAGCAGCACGCACAAGGTAATCACAAAATTAAAATTTAATAATGACAATACTGTTAGGCTATTCAGTTATATCAAATTTTCACGTCATTCCATTGTTTCTTAGGACTGTAAACCATTGTAATTACTGACATATAAAAAACAAGAATTTAGTAATTATTTTCTATATAGATAATTGTGTATAGCAATGGAATATATATGATATTTTCTTAATGTGAAACATTCGTTGGTTAAAATGTAATCGACGCCTTTTCATAATTGTTCAGAGAGAGGCTTTTATTTTTCGGTATTACAAACGATATTACAACAGCTTTGAGTCGTACGAATGAGTCAAGCTGGGAAAACCAAAGTTTCCTAGAAACTGAACTCATAACAGGAAAGGCACGATGTAGGATAGATATATTTAACATTTTTCAAATATTTAACTAATAGATGATAAATATTCCGTAATATATAAAAGTATTATATTAGTATAATGTACTTATTTATTAGAAGTAGTAAGTAACCTAGTTAAACCAAACGCTAATATAAAAATATAGAAAATGTAACATTTGGACATATATTTTATTTTTCTATTAATACATTCTATATAAAAATTACAAAACTAAGCTCATTGATATTTAAAGTGAATGCCTTTACACTTAAATTATTAAGTTTAATTATTAAGTTTAGACCCATAGTTTAATGGTTTCAAAATGCATATGTCTGGTGCAAACGGGTTTAATTAGAATATTGTTTATTGACTACCGTGACATCTGCCGCAGAGCAAAGGTGTTAGAATTTGAAAAGATAAACGCATACAGTGTTAATTGAATAAATATATTTTACAATTTAACTAACGTTTTACTTTAAAGTAAATTACAAAAAAAAAGTAAAAAAGACATGAAATTTTAAATTACCAAACTATTATATTATTATTAGTATGTAAAAACAAATTCCCTTTTTATAACGCGTCAGCTGTTTGTCGGGAACAATCGAGCGATTTCAATCGCGATAGTAACATGGATAAAATGGCGGCTTCGCATCACAGCTGTATATAATTTTTATGGTTATAACTTCATTCCGCCTTGTTTATAGATAACTATGGAATAAGTGCAATAAGTTGATAATATGTTTGCTCAAGTATAAAATGATTTACAAATAAAATGTGAAGTCGTGGTGACGCAGTGGGAAAGCGATGGTAGCAGTTTCCATTACCATCCGTGTGAATGCATAATTATTGGGAATAAATATATGGATTTATATTAAATTTGTTGGGGACAACAGAATTTCTCAACAATTGATTTACTCTGCCTGCAGGATTACTAAATGCTGGAAAAGCATACATCTATGAAAAAATACTAAGAGGAATAATAAACACCTATTCACAAACTTGCCTTCTTTTGTGGTGAGCCTAAGCTCACAGAGAAATTAACAGTAACAAATTTTGTTCGCCCCGATTGGCTTAATGTCTCTAGATATTTTTCTAATGCGTGCTATGTAGTAGCATCCAAGCTTCGCTTAACTTGACTGGGATTTTATTAAAATAGGTTATATGGTGAGTTTCAAATCAATAATTTTGCCTCCACCCAAGCTTTTATTTATGACGCTACAATAATTTAAAAAACAAATTAAATAAATTTTAGAAAATTAACAAAACTTTCTAAAGTTGTATATGTCTTCTTAGCAATATATATGTAATTTATCAAATTGTACAGATCAGTGATGATATTTTAATACAGCTTTAACACTATAATTCAATACAAACGTTAACAAAGATCGATATCGTCGCCGTCACGATCGAGCGCAGGCGCATGACGCGAGCCAGACGAGTCATTAACGAGCTCAGAATGCGCCGAAATTGTTGTCTGGCTCTGAGCATAATTGCAATCTTTGTGTCTGTACGGATGTTTCTACACGCAAACCTAATATTGGGAGCAAGCCGTTTCAATATGTCAAAATTCATTAATTTCTCTATTTTCCTGTTTGTTTTATTATATTTTTTCATTAAGAGTTATGTACGAGTATGTTTCTTTAATTCAGACACAGAGTTTTTAAATTTAATTTTCATATTATTTAAAAAACCAGACACGAGTCGGACTCGCCTACCGACGGTTCTATTCCAATTTTAAAATTGCATGTCAATGGGGAGTAAAACTTATAGAAGTTGACTAATTTAAGTTTGCATTTGTGCACTCATTTTGTATGAAATTAACTGCAAAAAAACTTGTAATTTTATTTTTCTATGAAATACCTACAAATGCTTACCTAAAGCACCCCTATATAAGCTATTTACTATATTCACAACCTTTTGCTTAGACAATTTATAAGAACTTTATTGTCCCTTGGACGGTGAAAAGAGTTGAGCCACAACTTTGGTCAAATTGAGATAGTGAGTAGCTTAAGTTGTAAATTTATTCTTTCTTCGCCATCAATGGGACGAACGTTTACGTTTTTAACTACTAAAGGCTTTAGTTAGTCGGTAAAACAAGTAACGTATGTCATTAATGTTAGATCTACCAGTGAACTGACTGCTTAATAATTGCTGCCCACAAGGACCTATCCGTATCAACTATTCATGTAACTTGTAAATATTATAAAGGATAAAATTATTTACATCAATTTAATCAGAAACTAGACTAACAAATTGACTCAATTCTAGTACTTCCCGTCACAGACAAAGAAGAAAAGAAAGAGATGTGGCGAATGCATCGGATGCCAAAGGAAAGACAACTGCGGCGACTGTGCACCGTGCCGTAACGACAAGTCCCATCAAATATGCAAGCAGCGTCGGTGCGAGAAGTTGACGGAGAAGAAGGTGAGAATTTTTATATTATTATCTATAATATTATTAAGACTGTTCTGCCTTTAAAGCTACGTATGTTATGACAATCAATATCTATATATATATATAAAATCGAAAGGTCACTCACTAATCATGAAATATCAGAAACTACAAGTGCTAGGAATCTGAAAATTTGCATAGCAGTTATTTATAGGACGTAGGTGCTCGCTAAATATTCGACTTCTAAGGGGTTGTTTTTGGGATTGAAAGTTTGTATGAAACTTCGTTACTACAAATGCCAGGTGTCTCAAATTTTGCATGGACGTCACTTAT
>DWNA01002368.1:0-11927 GCA_018249835.1 Heliconius besckei
TATATTAGTATAGATTAGTATATTAGTATAGATACTTTATATTAAAATCAAAATACAGAATACAAAATACAAGAAATTTAATAATATATTAGATAAAATTATATATATAAACTGACCTTTAGAATATCTTTATTGGACAAATGATCACTCGGTCCAGTTTGTGTGAAATGGCGGAGGAGCTTCCCCCCCTTTTCAACCAATAGTAACCCACCGGTTTGGACCCAATCCCCTTTTAGATCACCACCTAAGCCTATACAAGAAATACTAACTAATTAGCTACATACGTACATACTAATAGATATAAATGAAATTAATCTAATATAAATGAAAATGTATTACTTTTTATAATAAAATAATGATGTAGGTACATATTATGTCTGTGTCTATGACAAAATTCTGAAGCTATAAATTTTTACTTAATTTTTACTCTATTTTTACTTAAGTCACCAAAATTTTTAATTCTAATAATATACAAATACAGCACGTTATATATTAAAAACAATCAATATTATAAAACCTTAGCAATACGTAAATTGTGTAATCGCTCTGAAGGCGCTAACTGTACGTAATGACACAAAAGCTTCCCGCCAATTTCCAAAATTAGAGCGCCGCCATTTTGTAAACCATCGCCAATTATGTCACTATTTAAGCCTATGCACAGGGGAATTTATGCAAGCACTATTTCGTTTTAATAAGTAAACATCTTTATACATCCCCATAATTTAAAGAAGTAAAGCTTCACGCTGTATCCCGCACACGGCAGGGTAGGCAGAGGGAACCTAGTGTTAAGACACTTCGTTTCCCCACTTTCCACCGAATTCTAGAGGCATTACGTGTTCAGTGGCGGTACTCAACACCGCCCATTGCCTCGACACCAGAGCAGAGAAATAGAAATATAAATTTTAAATAAATATTTAACTTCATCGATTGGGGATCGAACCCACAACCTCTGCCCTACAACTGGCCTCTATCGGCGGCGTTGATTTCCGCCACTCAATAAGCACTGTCTCGATAGAATGTTGAGGACGAATGTATCTTACTAAGTACGGAGTGTCTTAACACAAGATGTAGATACAGTGTGAAGCTAAAAAATATCCTTAATTTAAGATTCAAGCATAGATAACTAAAAATAGTATATACATAAGAGTTCTCAACTTTTCATTTATTTTAGGAGAATTGTACAATCGGGCAGTCTTCGACTACAAATATTCTAGCCAATTATAAAGCTAGAAAATCTACTTTGTACAATAATTCAACTCACCCATGCTTCGTCCTTTGGAAATAGCTTGTCTCGATTGTTTCCAAAATAGTGATGTTATTATAGAGACCACGTTAAAACGTTTAAAACCTAACGCTTGGTATGTGGATCTATCTTCGACGTAATATAGATCTGAAATAAAAATAAAAATAAATAAAAAAGAAATATTTTTTTTATTCTGTAAAGAATGAAAATGATATTGATTCTCAATTATAACTTAAGGATATGTTTCCTTGTGAGTGGTTTTCTAGTTTCTGTTCTTTCTGGAGACGGTAATTTCTGGCAATAAGTGGTAATATGGCAACCAATACCACACTTTGTTTTATCACATCAGAAAAACAAAATATCTTTAAATGAAGCTACACATATTCTTAGAGGTAATAGACACTTTACTTTACTTTTTAACCGACTTCTGTAAGAAAAGGATGTTTTCTCGATTCTATTTTTTTTGTTTGTTAGCTATTTTAGCTAGCTAATTGTTAGCTAATTTTTAGGAGTCGGTGTCAAACTAATGGTACAACAACCTTACTACAATATCTAATTACTAAGCCTGTTTGTTTATCTTGGCACCAACTTCAAAATTATAAAATCTTTGTAAAATTATTTTTCACTTTTTAGTTTCGCTAGAAGTTGGTTTTTCTTTTTGTTAAAAATTAATTTATTATAATCTTTTAGCTATAATATAAAATTAAGTTTAAACGAGTGAAACCGCGTTTGTATCTCTAGCAATATAATAAAATGTACATATTATTACACACACACACATGATGTGTTAGAATACTCTACTTGTAAGCAATATTCAACACAATCTTTATAATATACTCTTTGAATGAATCATAGACTATAATTATACATAAATTATCGAGATAAATATAAATGTCATGTAATTTACGTTATATTCTCATATTGTTGTTTAAAAAATCTGTCTTTCTGTAGATTTCCAAAGAATACGAACGGAACGGAGTGCCTTAACACTAGGTTCGCTCTGCCTACACTGCTTTGTGCAGGATACAGCGTAAAGCTGATTTTATCTAAAATTAAAGAAACTCGTGAATATGAAGAAGAAAAATAAGCAATATAACATTAATGTGTTATTTAAAAGCGCACACGTTTAGGTTTCGCTGTATTAATTGCGTAGTCTCAGGTGTTTATTTGTATATTTATTGTTAGAAATAATAACCGTAGAGGTTATATAAGGACGGCTCTAATTACTGGCTGGCACCTTTATGGGCTGTCAACGGCGACCGAAAGAGGAAGATCGCTAACGTCACTCTGTCCGATGAATTCTTTAGAACCGGATATTGTTATTAGACTGCTAGATAATTCCCTTTGGTTGTTTAATAATTATTTCAAGCCTTATTATAATTTATTACCTTTCACACTTTATTTAATATTTCCAATATTATCTTACATTATATACATTTAAATTGGAGTCAGACCAGCTTTGATCGAAGCTGACCAATTTCAAGAAAATGTGAACACTTCATCAACCTCGAAAAAACAATAAATGTCTACTGTTACTTTTACAAAATATGTTTCATTTTTTTTTCTTTATTAAAAAAGCGAAATATCATCGAATTAGTATTTATATTCGACACTCGATAACGTTTTAAAAACTTTCTTATATAAAACAATCAACAACCCGAGGCAACAACGAGGCCGTCGCACTATGGGACGCTCCCATACAAGAGCGTGCCAAAAATGGTCGAAACAAAAGTCGTAATTTCAAAATTCTGTTGATTGTTCTTTATACTAGAATAGACTACCTTATCAATAGAATAAGATTTTTATTTTTGATAGCAGTTTAAAGTATCCAAAATGACCTTCCAACATTACACTTCGATATTTCCCTATTTGCCATATTGCATATAGCGATATTTTAGAGTTAGTTTCTTCATGAATTTCTGAAGTAACTATATTAATATTATAAATTTTTATAAAGCTCATTATCTCTTCTTTAAGAAAATATAATTTGTTTTCTATAAATAATTGTCTTTAAAAAGATATCTTCAAATTTTTAAAACTGTTAACAGTGTTAACAGTGTCTTTTTTTAACATTTTTGTTTTTTCAATTGGAGTTTTCACTGTTGCCGCTGCCGAGAAATGTATATTTATGTATTCTACAACTATTCAACAATTAGGGGAAAGAATAAAATTTTGCGCATATTTGCGCCATTTTGATTAAGAGCAAAAAAACTAAAATGTAGTATAATGTAAATTTTTGATATTTCATGAATACTGCTTTTATTTTATATAATTGGCATCCTATTTAGTTCTTTTTGGTTTTATAAGTTTAAAAATAAATACCAGAGGCTTTTTTTTAACAAGGAAAATAATAATATCTATTTTTTAAAGATAACATATATGTTTTGAAAGATAACGTTTCTTACGACTTGTAGACCAATTTCTATAGAATTAGCTCAATAAATTTCTCAGAAAACTGAGAAAGGTGTTGTTGACATAGAAAATCAGATAAAATAATTAACTGCAACGTTTTTAAATAAGAATGGCAAGGTGATAGCTGATCAAACGTGAGCTATTTTAAGCGATATTATGATTGATGGAAAAGTGGCTCAAATTTTAACTTGTAGACAATCTTGTACTTCCTGCAGTGTGTGTGGGGCAACACCAAGGCAGATGAATGACCTTACAATAGTAATGGCAAGGGAAGGCAACGAAGACTCTCTCAAATATGGGCTGTCTACATTAAATGCTTGGATCAGGTGTATGGCGATGATACTCCATATTTCGTACAATTTAGGTTATAAAAAGTGGTCTGCAACAACAACCGAGAATAAAGAATGTCATGAGGATAAAAAAAGTTGGTGCAGAGACGTTTTCGTGAAGATCTCAGTTTGCATATAGACAAACTACGACAAAATACTGATAATAGAATAGAGGGAAACAGGGCTGGAAGATTTTTTCAAAACTGCCAATGTTCTGCATAAATAACTGCTATTGATGAGGAATTAATTAAACGTTTTTATATAATTCTTCAAACTATATCATCAGGGTATGCTATAAATGTCTAAAAATTCGGTCAATATAGGTCACTTAATACAGCGCAATTATATGTTAACAAATATAACTGGTATTAATACATGCCTTCTTCAGTGCATAAAATTGTTATACATAAGCAAGCAAAAAATCGTGTACTCAAATTATACAGTACTATGCAATTTTTCCTATTGGAAAACTTTCTGAAAATGCTCAAGAAGCAAAAAATTACAAAAGGATTACAAAAGGTACATGTTGCACAATGCCGGGAAGTGTTCCCGATCATCTACGAATGAAGATGTCTTTCACATCTTAATGTGTACCTCTGACCCATACATTTCGAGCTTCAGCACACCAACTGTATTTAACTAACGAACTGTTTGACGAAGCTAAAGAACTTTTGCAAGTCGCACAATAAATTCTTTGTTTACGTCACTATTATGATTAAATTATTTTTATATTACATATGATACATCACTTTTTTGTTTAAAAGCCTAGATTTAGTATACTTAAGTTACTTTTAATGATTTAAATATAATAATAATTTTTAAATAAGTGTATATCTCTTATTTATGACGATTTCTAACTTTGAATTTTATTTTATTAAATAACTGATAACTTTTATTAGTATCTATTTTATGTCATTGATAGCAAATATATTCAAGTATATATATGTAAAATTTCAACACTTTGTGATGAAAAATAAATGAGTTATGGATTTTTGACACGAACCGCGTCATTCCGCCCCATTGTGCGTCGTGGCGCAGCGACACAAGGGTGTGACTGTAACGCGACGGTTGTGGGTTCGATCCCCACTCGAGGAAGTGAAATATTTATTTAAGTTTATATTTCCATTTCTTCGCCCTGGTGTCGAGGCAAACTGCGGCGTTGAGTTCGCCACTCAACACGCAATGCCTCCAGAATTCGGCAAAAAGTGGGAAACGGAGTGTCTTAATACCAGGTTCTCTCTGCCTACCCTGCTGTGTGCGGGATACAGCGTGAAGCTGATAAATAATATAATAAATGATATACTGAAATAACACACGGTCTAAACTTATAGACGGTATATATACTTATATACAATGTCTAAACAGACAGAAACGATAAAGCAAGTAAAACATTTTTCAACTGCGCTAGTAATTAATATTCTAACTCTATCAACCGCACTCAGATCTGTTGATTAGCGTTAAATCGTCGTTAAACCAGTTAACTAACAATAGACATCTCCGAGTCTTTGTGACCATGAAATATGAATCATTTACCATAAATATTAAGAAAGTAAATAAACTTATCATATTAAATGCAACAAAGTTATGTTTTTACAGCGAATGCATTGTGAGTAATACGATTCTACTTTATATGTCTACAAGCAACCGTCAGCGGCTCCGCCCGCTTGAACTACACAATTATTTATCGTGATCACTTAAGTCATATAAATAACGTCCGTACAAAACTTGAGACTTACCTACTCCTACTTTGTAGTAACGAAGTTTCGTACAAATTATCAACTTCAAAATCAACCCCTTAGGAGTTGAATATTGTAAATTACCATCTTAGTAAAAACATGCGTCCTATCAGTAAAGCCCATGCTAAATTTGAGACTCCTAGCACTTGTAATAACGAAATTTCATATAAACTATTAACCTCAAAAACACACATTTAAAGGTTGAATTTAGCAAGATCATAATCTTAATTACACCTACGTCCTATAAATAACCTCCGTGCAAAATTTGAAACTCCTAGCTCTGGTCGTTTTAGAGATTTTTGAGTGAGTGACCTTTCGATTTTATATATACTTATATATAGATTTCCTGCCCCAAGGCAAATTAAGTTAATATTTAGAAAAAAAACGTTAGTAAATAACGAGCAATTAATGAACATTGAATATATTATAACAAAGTTTTAAACGTGACTTTTTAAGCAAGTGATATTATTTAAATACGTATCTACCATTTGCTGCACTATTTTTATATTCTTTGTTTGTTTAAAATTCATTTCTCTCTTATTATAAGGGGACAATAAACTCTTAAAGGGAGAATAAACTTAAAGCTGTACCAACCATTGTTATTTTTTTTGAACTAAGCTCTTTATGAGTTCTAATAGAAACAAATATGCCAGCAACTCTTATCATTTTTTTATACTAAAAAATAGTTTTTTAGTTTAGAATTAAAATAAAAGTTACAATATAAGTTTCTATACTTGAATGAAACCACAGTTTTAACTACTCTATAAAAGCCTAATATAATTCGGAAAAAAAAAAATCTCAAAAATGAAAAAGTATTTTTTCAAACAAAATAAATAATAAAATTATCGTTTTAAACTAAAACGCCATTTGTAAAGTATACCATAGGCACGCACACACTTACCTGTCAAAGCGGCAACGTCGCATACGTATGTGTGCGTGACACGAAATACAGGTATGGATAAAAATCGTGAAATGAAAAAAAAATCCTACGTCTAAACTGTTGAGGTACCTTGATTTTTTTTTTTAATTTTAGGTTTAAAATTTTTTAACCTATATGCAGTTTCAATAAAAGGAGCGCTGCCTCTTCCATCCTGTATATTGCAATTAAAGAAAAAATATATTATACTAGTAAAATTACAGCACGTGTAATCGAACCCGTTAACTACGTCTCAATAAGCAATGTCTATATAAAATATTGCGCCACATTGCTCGTTCCTATTTCTAACGCGTTTGTTACATAATAAACTCGGTCTATTAGTCATAGAAGGAAAAACGTTTTTCCACTTGGAATGTTAAATTAACTAACAACAATGATTCTAGAAATATGTACTAAGCCGTCGTAGCACGGCGGCACAGGTTGTGTGTTCGATTCCCGCTCGGGGAATGCATAATTAAAAATAATATTTTTATAAAACGTATAAATATCCAAACGATCTGACCATTTATCTTATAAAATTATTCTGAAATTCTTACACGTTTGTTTCAACTTTGTGACAGACTTTGACAAAATTTCCGCAATACAAAGATAATTGCTCAGAATTTTCATTTAGCAAGAGAGAATGTTATTGATGAAATATTTGTCAGTTTTATTCCACAGTAAAATTTTTTTTTATAGAAAATGTATAAAAAATTAAACATAGCAGGACTCGAGACTGTTTAGGTATATAAGTTTAAGAATATTTTTAAATCGTGGTTAAATCCTTACCGCCATCGAAGAACTTCCCATCGATAAAATCTTTGGAACCGACTTCTTCAACACCGACGCCCACAAGCCTTATGTTATTCTTCTTAAGAACTGGAGCAATTTCACTTAACTGGAATAAATTATCAATTGTCACGTTCATAGTCTTGGTTATAGGAAGAGAAAATAGTGGTACTTCTCTGATGAGATAGAAAACTACATAGTTTTCCAATATAATTGCTTTTTGGAAAGTACTTAAGTCTGGATCAAATTGAAAATATTGCATTCTTTAAAATCTTCATAATCCGGATTTGATTTAAAAGATTATTGCCATCATAGAGACATGATATGGTAGACTGTAAATTCGCTAAAATAGATAAAAAATGAAGTAGAATTTACCAAAACATATATATACTTATATGGAACAGATCTTACCTCTTTTGCCCACAATCTACAGAACATGCACCCCCAACGGCGGAAGAATACGACTGCTACATTCTGTTCTTGCCAAAAACTCTTTAGCTCTACAGCCTGTAAACGAAATATAAAGGTCTATCGGGATAATAGTCATTGTTTTTTTTGTTTTAAAACTTTATAATAGTATAAAAATAGAAAAGAAAGTGACAATAAACAAGAAATTAATTGTGTCAATAATATACAAAATATTTTCAGCTTCACAATGTATCCCACACCCAGCATGGTAGGCAATGATTTATATGAAAAATAAATATAATTAAAATAAAAGTAATCAAAATAAGTTACTTTGCTTTATACAAAAAATAAATACAAATCAAATTTAATATCATATTACAAAAAGGTTTATATATTTTTATAAAATTATCTAGAAGTTTCCTTTACTATTTTTAATAGTAACTCATATACCTATGATAATATTATGATAAAGTAGTATCAATATCTGATATGACCTAATATTACATTGGCTGTTATCTCATTGTCAAAAAAATATTGTTATTTCTTATGGATTATCAATAATCAAATAAATAAAATCTAATAATACTCTTTTATTACATCTTATTGTAAATGTAATGTATTGTAAGTTTGGTCCCCTCGTGTGGCATTAAGCTCATGACAAGGGTAAAAGCAGAAAAAAACGTGTCTTAACACTGTTTTCATAGTAGGATGTGAGCTACCCTACTACAGACCCTACCCTATATGCAGAAAAAATGTTAAGATAAATTAACAATAATAAAAACTTAATTGGTAATTGTGATTAAAACTTAACAAATTTAAATAATTTTATATCACCATTGATTATAAAATGTTTAAATATATATGTTATATAAACTAAGAATAAAAAAATATAAAACAAAGTATTTTGTCATACATTAACAATAAACATTATACAGATAGTATTTATAGAATAAGTAATGAAGAAGAATAAGTAATGAAGCATTATTGCAATTGCAATCTATAGTTAGTACATTGAACTATGTTACAATTACTTCTCGCTTATTTAAACTTCAAGCTTCATAGGTTTATAGGTCATCATATAGATATTATTTCGCAATAAAATAACGCGATTACACTACAGAGTTATTTTCACTTTTTTATTTATTAATTTACATTATTTATATAATTTTCCTTTGTTTAATACTATATGAATAAAAAAAAAGTATTACAATAAATTATTTGTCTATTTTATATTTACCTCACCACTAGGAATGCTTTTTACTTTATGAGAACCAAGAGCAGATAAATCCAGCGTCATTATATTTATTTTAGCAGCCAAATTTTTTACCAATAATTTCTTAATATAATGAAATCTAGCGAATAACGTCTTATATCGCGCACCGTTCAAGATACAATATTTTTTTTTATTTATATATAACTGTCACAAGCTGTTAAAAACCGGTTGCGGAAAAAGCAAAACAAACTTTTTTGACAGTGACATATGCATGACGTTTAAAGGAAAATTTTAAGTGAAATTATTATACTTAGTAAAGTGATTTTCAATATATTATTAATTAATTGTTGATAAAATAATAAGTATTTAGAAATTTGTATAGAAAATTAAAGTGTTAAATAACTGCGCTAAAAACAGCGCTAACAGTGTTATATAGATTTGGTTGCTGATAAGCAGATGGCAGCACAGCCAAAGAAGTAATTTAAAAGTGCTCACCATTTAAGTCATTTTATTTTTAATTAAATTAAACTTTAAGACATTCATCTCTTACTGAGTTTTGTATCTAACAAACATTGTTATATTTTTGTGGTTGCTTTTTTCCTAATTATCTTTTTTTAAATAGAAGAGAACTAAGATAAATAATGCTTAACTGTCACTTTCGGAATACCATAATTAGGAATAGAACAGTAAATATCATGTTATTTTTACATTTTATTCATTAGGTCAGAACTAGATACCGTATCCATAAAGACTTTATTATAATCTATCTGTATATTAAGACATAGACAATATTTAATTTTTCTGCGACAGCCCAAGGTTTTCCAAGCGTTTTTGCTTTTAGTGGTTTCTGTCAACTACCGCGTGTCGTGCCGGTTTTTAGCGTTTACATTTGTAATTTTCGCAGGTAAGTTTATTTAAATAGTAACAAATTAATATTAAAATGCAACAATTACATTATAATTTAAGCAACGCACATAAAACATCATTTTTATTCAGTTATTCTTATGGTTGACCTTGTCGATTCGATCTTGGAAATTACATCGATTTTTTGTTAACATCCTTTTTCTATGACGCTTGAATATTTTATTGCGTCGTTTATAAGGATTTAAGTATTATTTTAGAAAGACTATACACCTGTTTGTAAGAATGATAACAGCAAGAACTTTTCTTATTTCCTTAGTTGATTATAATAGTTTAGAAGTTTAGATTCTAGAGCTTTATCATGACTCATTGACGTTTATAGTTAACGACAAACAGTATGAGGTAATTGCCAAAGTGCTCTTATTTCTTAATAGGTTTAAATTGCTACTGCTTATGTATTCACAAAATTTAAATTCTAACTTGATTTTTTAATATAATATACTGATGTTTTATGTTTTTTATGGTCCCCAACAAACATTATAAATACAGTTTTAATTTATAATATCACTTAGATATATAATTACAAAATATTTAGTTAAAGGGAATATTCTTATTGAGTGATTTTGAACATTGATTAATAAAAAAATGTATACATTTTTATACTCAAAAAGATAGATTTGAAATTATTGAGGGTAAAATTAAATATAATTTAGCGCACATCTATTCTTGCTAACAATTATCACATTGTTCATTTCAAGTTCAAATTAGAATTTTTGCTATGTGCTACGTGTAACTTGAACTGTTTTAAAATAGTTACAGATAAATAATCCTGTTGAGACTGTTGTGGTGCAGTGAAACAGTATGTGTATGTTGTATGTCGAGGAACTTAATGTTAAGACTATTATTCCCCAGTTTCTGACCAATTTTCAAGATTGCATGTGGAGTAATGTAATGCTGCAACCCATTAATTATTTCAGTAAAGTGCAATAGATGAATATCTATTAACCTATTTTACAAACTGTAGGTGAAACACTTTGTAAGTACTGTCAATTAATGTGCCTTAGTCACAAAGTAATTAAATGCATACAATGAAGCACATAATATAAATAGATTATTGATTTATTTGTGGATTGATAGTTTTTTCATTTATAGAAATCTACATTTACAATAATCAAAATAAAATGAGTCGCTGATGCTTGATAAAAAAGGGTGGAATGCATGATGTCAATAGATTCTTATTATTGAAAGTGTAATTTTTTGAGCAAAATAGGCAGTATTAAAGAAACACACTAAACATAAACAAAGGGAAATCAGTGTTAAGGCACTCTGTTACCCACTTTCTGCCCGGTTTTAGTGACTTCATGTTGTTTGGTGGAACTCTATCTTTTGACCAGTGTGAGGAAATAAAATATATTTTCCCAGGTCGAAAATCAAACACACAACCGTCACATTCACACTTAAAATTCACCATGACCGCTTATTTTCAAATTCACTCTCAAAATTATCACTACTTACACCACAATAATATGTTAATGTGGGTATAGTTATAGATATGTTATCTATATTAAAATAAAGTGCAAAAATAATAAAATTTAAAATTGTAAGGCTGACTAACTATTTATCTATCTACAGAACATTTTTTTACCTACTAGGTACTAGCTATATGCATTTTACATATTTTTTAAATTCAAATATCTACTGTGCTTACTATATAAGTGGATAGTTGAAATTGAAATAAAAAATTTATTTATGAATGGTTCTCTTACACTATATTCCATAGCATAACTATATTAATAACTAATGTTAAACATATAATTTGAAATAACTAGGGACATATTTAAAATAATAAGTTATTTACAAGTAAGGAAAAATCGATATGCCATGCAATGTCACTTTGAATGGTTCAACATAATTATATTTATAATCAATATCACTCAAATGAACGTTTGTATAACGTCGCCTTGATGCGGTATTACGCTCCTCTTCCCAGTTTTCTGATGTTATGTCGCTTTTTTCTAAT
>DWNA01002369.1:0-11922 GCA_018249835.1 Heliconius besckei
TATATTATATATTTATATAATATACTATAGCAAATTATAGCAGAAACGAAAGACAAAAGGCGAAACCAAAAATGGAATCGATGTTTCAAAATGTTAACAATAGCATTGTAATCGTATTGTGAAATCTTTTGTGGCCATACAAGCTCTAAGAAGTTGTTTTTGTGAACTTGACATGCAAAGTAGCGTATAAGTAAGTACCTACTATTTTAAAATATAATTTCTATCTCAAATTTAATATTTTCTAACAATGTAAACGAATGGACCCTGTATCCCACACAATAGCGTAGGCAGAGAGAACCTAGTGGCGGAATACAACGCCGCGCTTTGCCGTGACACCAGAGCAAATAAATGAAAATATAAATGTAAATAAATATTTCGGGAATCGAACCCACAACCAGCCGCGTTTACAGGCAAACATTATGCCTTTGGCCACGACTGGCCTCTATAAAAAAAGTAATTTATATTACTTAATAAATATAATTAATTAACAAAATTTGAGATTTTTAAAGCTTACCTCTGCCTGTCGTCGCCTTCATCCTTGTATTTGGTACGAATTTCGTCGAGGGTAGAAATTAATTGATTGAAGGTCTCCCGGTCGATGACCAGACAAGTGGTGCCATCTGGTGAGTCACAGACAATGTTCGCCGTTCGTAGATCGTCTCTGAAATTGTTAAGATTTTTGTAAATAAGTTGTAAATTTAATTAATAAGTTTAGCATAGCAGAGAAGAGAGAGGGAATCTATCTATTCTAGTGTTAAGACACCCCGTTCTCATTAAGACACTTTCACGTTTCGCCGATTTCTGGAACGTTTGAGTGTTCAGTGGCCGGAACGACGCAAAAGAAAATTTTAAATATTAAATTTTCTCAAGTGGGAATATTTGTTATGTAATTATTATAACGTAATTACGATATTAACATCATTTAGAAACTAAAATTCTTAAAAACAAGTGAGATCTCGTACAAGACGGTCTCGGACACTAGAACGTAAATGATAAAACTTTCTAACGCCACTAACTAATATTTGCCGGCTCATAAATTTTAATGAATACAAAAATGCACTAAGAATGTTATTTTTACTTTGAATAAATACATGTAGCTGATTAAAAGACATTTTGATGTTCTCGAAAGCGTTTCGCAATGAAAGATGAGAGAAATCTCCACAACTAACCGCAACCACTTTACCACTAATTTTTAAATCTAAAACTACCTTTGGCTGTGACTTTTAGAATACAATTACATGGTAGAATAAAAAAATATTTTTGAACTGAAAGTAACGGAAATAAATTAAATGAACGTAATTTTTTTATAGCAAATGTAAAATATAAAAAGTCCCTAATTAAAAACAGATAAAAAATAATTATAAACAAATCAGCTTCACGCAGTGTCCCGCACACAGCAGGGTAGGCCTTAACCTAGTGTTAAGACACTATTCCCGTCAGTATTAAGTATTCCATCTCTTCGAGTGGTCATCACGACTGGCCTTTTTTCTTTCTTTATAGAAAATATATGAAAATAATGCCTACTACAAGTATAGAAAACTACAATATATAGTTAAAAGTATCTCTTAAATCAATCTACATATATCTTCTTATCAAACGAGATTAGACTATGTTTTACATACCCTTGTAATGCCTTCTCACCAAAGAAGTCGCCTTTGGTAAGAGTTCTGATAAACTTCTCATCGTTGCTATTAGGCTGCTTTTGCGTTACTTTCACCTGAAAATAATTAATTTAATAAATAAAAAAATATATATTAAATTAAAAAAAAATTGTAAGATATCGTCTGTGTATGGACCTAGCATTACATGTTCGACAATATATGTAAATAAATAAATAAATATTAAACAAGTTATTGCAATATTAATATTAAAAAAAACTTAGATAGTATTTATATTTAAATTGACAAGCCTTTATTTACCAGGCCAGAGAAAAACTTGTTATATAAATGATTGATGATTTTCTTCAATAATAACTGAACGCGTATCCATCACTTATATAGTAACAATAATAACGTTAAGCGTGTTTAAAATATAACAACAGTTTTATGAAGGAGAGCGGAGTGTTATATCACTATTCAACTGACAAGGGCAGAAGGCATAACTGTACACCGAAACAAGATTAATATTAGATATATCTTTTACCTTTTAAAAAATCGTTAAAGTAAATAAAGATAGCAACAGAAGCAAATGAGATAATAAGCCATGGTTACGGCAACGGTTACTTAACGGTCCAATCGTTGGAAAATAAAACGAAAAAGTTTGAAATACTCTTATTTGTGGTACACTTTCGTTTCAATACAATTTATTTAAGAGGTTTTGGTTAATGTTGTTTAAGAAGAATGGTTACTAATATGAGATTTCACTTTTTAATGTATTGTGAAATATAAAATTTTGTGTGTACCTAATAACCGAGATAATGTATATGTATGGAGTTGTCTAATTTTCACTTGTTTAGCTAATTAATGAAATAATCATACAGTTTTTCGAAGCAGTCATTTAGTCTGGTTTAGTTTATGAAATTTTATAAAATGTATAAAATCAGCTTCACGCTGTATCCCGCACACATCAGGATAGGCAAAGGGAACCTAGTGTTACGACAATCCGTTCCCCACTTTCCGCCGAATTCTGAAGGCATTGCATGTTGAGTGGCGGCCTCGAGTGGAGATCGAACCCACAACCACTAAGTTTTACAGTCTCTGTGCCCCAGCACCTGGACTGGTCATTGTCCCCTGTAACTTATCGTTTCTACGAAATTACAAACACTATTACATATTAATCGATATTATATAGAACATTGAGAAAAAAATCAAAAAAATGTAAATTAATTAACAAATATATATATATATATATTCTTCGTTATGTAGGTAAATTTGTAGAAAACAAATTACCAGCTTACGTAATATTATAAATGGTAATAAAAATCCGGTTCTGGTACTGCATAAAACATTAATTTGTAACTAAATAACAACTCGATTCTAGGAAGTCTTACTGGCTTTTGTCCAAAAGGAAGAGAAATAAGATAAAGTTATTTGTTATACAAACAAAAGAATAACCTTACATACTAATTTCCGCTTAGCTTTTATTTATTTTAGGTTCACGCTATACACACAGAAAACAGGATTGGCAAAGGGAACCTAGTGTTAAGACACTCCATTCCCCATTTACCGCTGAATTCTGGAGACTTTGGGTGTTGAATGGCGGAACTCTCGCGCTTTGCTTCAACTCCAGAGCGAGGAAATGAAAACATTAAATATTTCATTTCCGCGGGTGTGCATCGAACCCACTACCTGTCGTGTTTACAGTCATAAAGAATATGTATTTTATTTGAAGAATTTAGTATGCAAGCTTGGTACGTAGGTACCGAATTCTGCAATTAATAAGTACACCAATACAACAGTGTCTAGTCCAAATTAATTTCCAACGTCCATATCCGTATATGGGGGACTCGTATCTAAACTTCCTTTGGTCGCAAAGAAAAATTGTTTTTATAACGAATTTAATCTTTAATTATTATTTATTTCTCTTTTTTGCAAATACATGTTAATTTCCTTGCGTTGCTTGCTTTTGCTTTGTTTCGTTACTCAAAACGTAATATGGAAAACGAATGATGAACGGAGTGTCTTAGCACGAAACAAATCCGCAACATTATTATATTATTTTAATAAGCATTCAGCATTTTCATATATTTAAAATAGTGGGTGATACTCCAAAACAGCTTCAAATATCACAAAACAAATGAAAACACTTCGAAAAAAAAACAAAGACTAATCTACCATTTATATGTATGTATAATGCACCATGAAAATGTTAAAGAATTTAATACATCCTGGTTGGTACCACACGTATTGTCCTTTTGTTTACATCACCGTTGGTTACAGAATTCGAAGAAGAGATACCATTATTAATAATGTTACCATTATTATTTTGATATAGGTATTTATATTCAACAACGTACCTACTAAAAATGATTTTAATGTAGGTATTTGAACCTGTTTCCTAAAATATCACACGACCTGCCTACTATTATATTATTAGAATCCTATAAAAGAAGATTATCTTAAGCTTTGTACTGAGTGCTTGTTGCAAAAGTCGAAATATGGCAATTATATAATACTAGTGGACCCGAACGCGGCTACGCCCGCTTGAACTATACGAATATTTATTCAATTAAATATATTCATGAAATTATTTTCAGTTTTCAATAGAGAGATGCGTTAAGCAAGCTCATTTTGGGTAATGTTTTCTAACAACAAACTTTGCGAAACGTTGCTTAGCACCGACGGTTGTTATTAACATGGCGGAATAAATTACATGTCAAATTAATAAGTATTTTAATATATTTGTATATATCGACAATATTACAAATATGAGAAAAAAAGTATCCTATGTTCATCCCGAGACCCTCAAGTACCTCTATACGAATATTTTATCACAATTAAATTAGCGGTTTGGCTCTGATTGCGTAAAAGACAGACAGACAGACAGAGTTACTTTCGAATTTATGATATAAGTATGGATAGGTATGGATGGTAGTTGTAAAAAGTTATCTTTTTAATATAGTTATTTGTTAAGTAATAAAAGACAAAGTTGCTTATTTCATATAATTCAAATTCTAGCGATATAAAGGTTTTCCTTCATTTAATTAATGTCATTAATTTGTACAAAAAGTAAAGAACGGAATAACTCGTTATTGAGAACGCAATCTCTCTGAGAAGAACTTCGTTTAGTATACATTTTTTACGTTATTAAATTGTACTGTGAGGCGAAATTGTACTCGAGGAGATAAAATATTTATTTTAATTTATATGTCCATTTCTTTATTCTGGTGTCGGGGCAAAGCGCAGCTTTGAGTTCCACCACTCAACACGCAATGCTTCCAGTATTCGACAGAAAGTGGAGAACGGAGTGTCTTTAACACAAGGTTACCTCTGCCTAACCTGCTATGTGCGGGATACGGCGTGAAGCAATTTTTTTATTTATTAATTATGCAACAAAAACTATTTTCATATAATATTGTATAGCTCAAATTCGACCATTAGGTACCTTCACTGAGCAGTGCGCTGACCTTGCGGACAGGCGGCTCTTGGCCTTTTGTCTAAAGCCTGTTTCTAATTTTGGTATATTCTATAATATAATCATTAAAACTAAAATTGAAATAGCGAAACTAATGTTGTTGTTATACAATTCATAACAAAACGACATAATTATATAACATTGTATGAAAACAATTATTGGTGAAACAACTATTATGAAAAATACAAGTATTAAATTTAAAAAAAATCCAATTAAAAAAATAAAAACCGTATAAAAGGCACGAGCACCTGTGGCCTGTGAGCCTGTTGTTGTATTTCCTAATAAAAAAAAATAACAACAACAACAACAACATCCAAGTGTTTTATATTCACGAATCCGCATTAGTCTCGCGCTAATAAGTCACTAAGTCATTGACTATTTTCATAGAAGTCATTCGTCATAGGCACGATCGAGTGTTGAAACTGTTATATTTATCACCTCAGGTTTGTATTTATAAAGGTCTCTTTTTGGAATCGAACTCATGACATAAGACCTAGTAGGCAAAGTAATCTTTACTTACGAGTATAATAAAATCCGAGAAGAGGGTCGGTGTCTGTACTTGGGAGATATTTAAAAAGAAATGTTATTGGGAACCTTTATTAACCTAATAGAATCCAAAACAATGATTTTTAAAATTTTTGTCTCTTTGTTTGTCCGTTTGTCTGTGCGTTTGTTATCGCTTATCTCAGAATCGACTTAACCGATTTAGATGCGGTTTTCACTATTGGATTCTGGCAAGATTTCGAAAATATATAGAGTTTATTTTATTATAATTGGTTCATAAATAAAAAGAGTTATATCAATTTAAAGTATTTAGTTTGACAATATTGCTAATTGCCGTAACAGTTATTTTATACAACTGTTTTGCTGAATTCACTGAATCTTTAGTTTTCAATTCCTTTATTAATATTTCTATTTCAAGCGGGCGTAGCCCCGCACGGGCCCACTAGTAATCAAATAACTCAAAAAACAATATAAACAATAACAGTAAAGTTTATTTAAATAGCTGCATAAAAATTGTTATAGATAGAATGAATGTGCAAAGTGTGGAGGTTCAGGTAAATGCCAAGGTGAACTACTTCCAACAATCACCGTTTCTATGTGGACAATGATAATTTCAAAGTCATTCAAAAAGCTTTTGCTTGTATTTTAATTATTTTTTTTTAGCTTCACACTGATTCCCGCAAATAGCCGGGTAGGCGTGGAGAACGTAGTGTTAAGAAACTCCGTTCCCCACTTTCCGCGGAATTTTCGAGGCATTGCGTGTTGAGTGGCGCAACTCTATGCCGCGCTTTTGCCTTGGTAACAAAACGAAAATGTGAAAATAAGCATAATAATACATTTCCTAGAGTGGGGATCGAACCCACGCTTTATAAGCATATGAAGTAAGCTGTAACATACCCTTATAAGGAAGCTTAAAGCAATATTATAAGGAGTTTTTTGTGTCCTTTTATTATAATTTTTTTTCTTATTTTTTGCAACTATAAATTTGGTACGTCATTAAATTATATGAATTATTAATTATAGTTTAATTACAATTTTATCATATATTTTACGATTTTTAGATTAATATTTTGCTTCATAATATACTGGAAAGTGCATATTTAACAAATTCTAAGCACGTATACTTTTTAAAAACATTAGATTTGGGCGTGGTTAAGCTCGTCTCGAAAGTCCGAACGAAAGTGAAACTGTTGAAGTTTAGACGTCACATTATTACCTCTAGGAATTTAAATACTGTTTTCGTAATATCTGTATTTAAAATATTCGAATATTATATAAGAAAGAAAACATTTATATTTTTGTCTTGAATATTAATATTTTAGTTTTAGTTTTATTTTACTTTACATTTTAGTTCAAAAAAGTATTTTTTTTACTAGACGGATGCTTGGGTTTCTTGGCTTAATATACTCGTATTTCTTTTAATAAAACATGAATACGATTCCGAGTTTAATTTACAAGGAGTGTCATATGATTACTATAGTTTTTCATTAAATACCGTCCTTAAATATCGATTGTTATAAAAAAGTTTGGGATTTCATTAATTTTTAAAACTAAATTGTTTGAACTTACCTGTCCTTTAGAGATGATAAAGAATGTATCTCCCCTAGCACCTTGTCTTATGATGTAATCACCGTTCTGGTAATGTGTCTCTTCTAAAACATCAGAGATCTTTATCAGGGTGTCTCCTGGAAGATTTTTGAAGATCGGCACACTGTTGGAGAAAATATAAGTTTAATTTTCTATTATAACTAGAGGAAAAATATGTAACATATCTATGGTAAGTATGGTAAAATTAGTCTTAGAATATTTTTCTAGCTTCACGCTCCATCCCGCACATAGCGGGGCAGACAGAGGGAAACTGGGAACCTAGTGTTAAAACACCGCGTCTCTCTCTGCCGAATCACGGAGGCATTGCGTGGCGAGTGGTGGAACCCAAAAATTCCCTCAAATGAGAATCGAACCCACAACACGCACGCTTGTGCCCCCGCCCTACGACAGGCCTGGGAATATTTGAAATTGATAATTAAGAGAGGATTTCATAAATGCATTCGAAAGTGCAGCATCCGCCCCATTATCGTTATAATTATATTCGATCAGTATAAAGGAAATGGTGCAATCAACATTAGCTATACTGTACATACTATTGGTTGTACGAGTATGTAAAAGGGACTTGACGATGTATATTTAATATTTATAATTTCATATATTTGTAAAATTATATAGCGAGTGCATAAAGAACGTACAAATATATCACTCTATTTTTCATTTTTCAGGCAAATATAAAAAATATCTTAAATATCCAAGTGCGAAATGAAAAAAATGGATCACAATAAATCAACTTCACGCTGTATCCCGCACACAGCAGGTTAAGCAGGTTTAACCTAGTGGTAAGACACTCCGTTCTCCATAGAAAAAAAATGTAATTATTTTTTAATTCAACGACAAATAAAGTTTTTTTTTATCGTAAGAAAGTCCACAATTAGTGTAAATATTGCATAAAAGTATTTATATTTCTTTTAAATAAAACATTCCGCATATTTACATTTAAATATTACTTACTTACTTAGTATGACAAGACGTTAACGATTCATTTTAATCTTTTACAGGTGTCTGGATTGAAAAAAATTAAAAAGTTTGATATCTTTGACGGTTGATTACACTGTAAGCCGATATTTAATCTGTTTTGTAATCAAAGTAACCACTTGTTTTTTTAAGAACCACAGACTAAAAAGCGTTATCCAAATAAACCCAAAAAACTTTAAACTTTTGATCATCATAGATTAGTCGAGGAGATAAATGCAGTGGATATTAACAAGAAATATATTCTGACCCATTATCTATGTTTTAAAAAATAGGTGTTTCCACTTAATTATTAACAAAATAATACTTATTTTATTAATAATTAAACACTATATTATTTTAATAATCATTATTTAAATGGATTTGCTCTATTTGAACATTAAATGTTGTCAATATACAAAAAAATTAAATATCCTGTCTATATAAAAATTAAGCAAAAAATTCAAAACTCAGGTAGCCTTCAAAATAATAAAATAACCTAGATCTATCACAGTATTAAATAATATTTTAAATAACGACTTGTATTAGTCCAGTTAGACGTTGTTTATGTCTTAAATTAGTCAAATGTTAATTATTGTTATCTATTCTATAAATATTAAATAACCGTTTACCGTAAATTTGTTTTAATTCATCTAACAAAGTTGTTTATTATTAATATTATAATTATAACAAAATTCCGCATAATAAATATATTTTGTATTTAATACATAAATTTACTATTTAATACTAATACTTTAATTTAATACTAAAAATAAATATAGGTATATTATGCAGTAAAAAAATGGCAATATTGAAACAGCCTGGACTGGCAACATCAATTATTATAACGATACATTATGAACAGGCTCCGAGTGCCAACGAACGGGGCAAGTAGAGTGACAACGCTATTGACACATTTAAACACGCTAATTTAAAACTCATAAATATAAATTATCTGTAATTTCTCTAAATTAGAATAAGCTTACTTCAAGGAGAGTCTGTATAGTGCATACAAACTCACTTCTCTATAATTATTTAGTATGCCAAAGCTAATAAATGATTTATTACTAAATTATGAGTACATATAAATAGAGTTAGAATGTTAATTTTTAATGATAGAATTTAAGAATATGTAAGGTAAAAAACAAATTAAAACATAAAAGCCAGTATATCCTATTAAAAACGTAATATTTGGCCACTAGCGACACGTATATTTATTTTCACGGTCAACGAGTACTGACCTAAAGTGCGAGGATTGTAAATCGAAAGCGGTAACACAAGGCTCAATATTTGAAAATAATAATGATCGTCAACAAATATGCATGTTTTAGCAAAAACAGTGGCTTATTGAGACTGGTATCGAAATGACTTTTTCGAATTGAATTTACAACTAAAATCGAATTTGTTTGAGTAACGTTTTTAGGGTAAGCAGAGGGAACCTAGTGTTGAGACACTCCGATCCCCGCTTTTCGCCGAATTCTGGAAGCATTGCGTGTTGAGTGGCCTTTTACCTCGACACCTAAGTGAAGAAATGGAAATATAAATTTAAATAAATATTTCATCTCCTCGAGTGAGAATCGAATCCACAACCAGTCGGTTTTGCAGTCACACTTTGTGAGCCTGCGCCAAGACTGGCCTCAGGTATTTTATGAAATATATTAAAAATACTACGGTGTAATATCCTTTTATTGTCTTACAAGTTAGTTAAGTCCATTAATCGACAAATAAAAAGGCATATAAAATTGATAGTTTTTGTTTAGCTATAGCGAACGCCCATCACTTGTTTGACTTGACTTTAAAAATTTGAATAATCTCTATAGTTCGTTGGTACCAACATTGTTCTGTATTATTCTCATAGAATTTATTGTTTTATTTGTAAAACTAAAAAATTACAGTAAGCGTTACATGCAGTGACCTTAGTTGTAATATTATTGTAATATTTTTTTATAAGCCACAGTGAATGTATGTAATTCAAATATCAAGGTTGCTCGTATATATGAAACTAGAATAAAATTACTTATATAATATTATCAATAAATATCAGCTTCACGCTGTATCCCACACACAGCTGGCTAGGCAGAGGGAACCTGGTGTTAAGACACTCCGTTCCCCACTTTCTGCCGAATTCTGGAGACATTGCGTGTTGAGTAGCAGAACTCAACGCCGCGCTTTGCCTCGAAACCAGAGCGAAGAAATTGAAATAGAAACATAAAAAAATTATTTCACTTCCTCGAGTGGGGATCGAACCCACAACCGTCGCGTTAAAGTCACACCCTTGTGCCACTGCGCCACGACGGCCTCATCGCCAATCGATAAATATATATTTATAAATATATATAATATAAATATATATAATATAAATACGTATAATTTCTGATTACATAGTTAAGAAAATTGTTAATACTGTTAGTTTCCTTATCCTCATAATATATTTCCTTATTTTTATCTTGCACTGTAAGCATAGAAATATTATTGACAAATCGCGTGTTTTTTTTGGGTTCCGTACCCAAAGCGGTTTTACTCTTTGAATACAATCTATTACTAAGATTCCGCTGTATGTCTGTTCGTTCGTAGTTGATTTTTTCACAGATAATAAAGTGCAAATATAGCAATAAATATTGAAAAGCTAAGATTTTTCAATATTTTAATAGATAATGGTTTGGACCGTACGTGAGTCCTAATTATACTTGGCTGGTATTTTCACTTCCATTTTTAACCCTTTAATGATATTAACCTTTAATAGATTAATAGATCGTTGTATTCATTAGAACTTAAACGCTCAGTTAATTTTACTGAATCTAATTCCACAACACACTTATTATAACAATGACCTAAATACATAAATTAATCAAAACTACAAAAAAAGTACTAAAAGAAGACAGTACAAAGTTACAAACAAAATAAAACATTGTATTCTACAAACCCGACCGTAACAAACTTACTAATGTCACTTAACGATGTCAACCCACAAAACTGAGACGCGAGTTCGAATTCGTGACCATTTTACTAATGTTTAACACGGATTTATAGCAACCTACCTACTATGGAGGTGGTCGACAGTTAAAATTTTCATTGCTTCGAAGAGTGGGAGTTTAATGTGGTTGTTCGCTGTTGATTAAGAAATAGGCTATAGATTTTGCCCTTGTAGAGCTAAAGCGCTGTTGATAAAGAAAATTATAAAGTTACTATTTTATATGTACGAGTATAGAAGATGTAGGGTAAAAATATGATGCTTGTCTTGGTCACAATTGAAAATTAAAATTATGTTATAAATTAGGCAAAGATTTTTCGAGTCGATTGATTTTTAGTGTCGAGATACTTCGTTTCGTTTAGACATTTATATTTCCAAGTTGGCGTAACTCAACGCCGCTATGCCTCGTTAATAGAGCGAAGAAAAGAAACTTATTAATTAATATTTCATTTTCTCTAGTGGAAATCGAACCCACCCCCTGTCGTTCTACACAAAATTCTAGTGGTTACGTTATATATTTTCATAATATATTTTTGTGGCAATCGATTAATAAGTGATACAATTATATAACTAAGTATAAATTACGCAACAGTAATTATAATAAAATAAACGGTTATTATTATACGTAGACAAACGTAAACATAGTTTCAATAGAAATAAGATTCACGCTTAATTGATTGTTGCAATTACATCGAAATCTGTTAAGTTTTTCTTTCTATAGTATTCTAGTAAATTTTTCTCAAAATCCAACATCAGGTACTCAAACTGTTGCTTAAAATATAAGATATTAAACTTTTACATGATACGAATATAAT
>DWNA01002370.1:0-11922 GCA_018249835.1 Heliconius besckei
CTCCTTATTTATTATATTTCCCTCAAGTGGAAATCGAACCCACAACTATCACTTACAGCTAGGCGCTCTCCTACTATGTGACGACGGCCTCTACAAAATTGTTAATATAAAATTGGACAAATTCATTTTATCAATAAATTTATTAAGACATTTATTATTCACTATATAAATTAGACCTATGAATCAAACGTTACATTAATATAAAAGCAATTATTTTAGAATTCTACGAAGTTTTTTTGATAAAGCGACACTAATATCGTTTAGGGATCGCACTACGCCATCTTACTAATCGGCTTAACGGCTTTCCGATGTATCTAAATTACGAAATACCTTGAAACTTGATAACTTAGAGCTGCACGTGATACCGTCATTATATACAAATTCAGGTCTTTAAGGCACGCACTTAATTTTATGCGAAAATGTATATGTAACAGTTTTACAAAAACTTTCTTTGAAATTTAAGTATTAATTTAAGTTAGTAAGTTTAAGTATTTATTTAGCTTCACTTGTCCTGTCTGTTTGTTATAGTTTTTTGCAAGTTAAATTTGTGTATGTACCGTTAGGTTTTCGATGGAGATTTCTTTACTTAGTGTTAAGACACTGTATTCTCCAGGCTCCACCCATAGTCCGAAACATGTGTGTTGAGTAGCAAAACTCAATATCGTTAACTTTTCCTTGATATCAGAGCCAGAAAATGAAAATCATTTATTTCCTTACTATACCACGACAGCCTTATGAAATATTATATTAACTAGGTAATAGATATATGAGTAATAATACATTTATTATTTGCGTGATGCGCGCTCTTTACGTATTTATTAAGACTTTTATGGTTACCTCATACCAGAATGAATCACAAGGGATAAAAGTATTATATCATTTTAATGGAGTAGGTACATTTTTAGGTTATATTTAAATATTTAGTACTTTTATGCTTTTTATTTCGTTATGATGAATTCTATTTTTTTTAATGGAAAAACGACAAGGCAAACGAGCGTTCGGGTCACCTGATGGTAATCACCGCCGCCCACGACCCCGTGCAGCACCGGAGGAGCTACAAGTGCGTTGCCGGCCTTTGAGGTGGAGATAGACGCGCTTCTTGAAGGTACCCATATCGTACCGATCTGGAAACACTGCCGCGGGTAGGCCATTCCACAGTTCCGTGGCGCGTGGAAAGAATTTTTTTTCGAAACCGCACAGTAGTGGAGTGCCACGTATCTAGGTGGTGTGGATGGTATTGGCAGGGCAGTTATAATGATATTAATCTGAATTTGGTTCTTTAATCTAAAACTTCTACTCCTCCTTTTCTACCGATTTTTGAAATTTCCCTCTTTTTTTTATTATATACTTACATAATTTATTTTGTAAAACTTTCAATTAAACCATAACATACAAATAGGTCATAACATGGACTCAAATAGGTAACTAACCGTTAATTATAAATGCAGTTAGTTTTAAAAAGAAGGTAGTTCTGCTTACAAAAATACGCCGTACTTCTTTGGAGTTATTAATATTAAACTAGTTTGAGTTTTGATGATTTTTTGATATTCATAGGAATTGTAAAGTTTTGCCAAATAATCTCTTAGTGCTTCCCTACGCCCTTATACACCCATTAATTAAGGAAGGAACCCGCAACCATCGCAAGTAGATGCTAAGACACTGCCACAAGTAGAGCCTAATTGAAAAAATACTAAATGACCACAGATTCTATACGTACTTACCACAGATTTAAATTATACACACTACAGATTTAAATTATTGTAGTTTTAGTTTCTCAAGTGTCCAATTACTTAACACACATCTCTCATCATCTTTAAAATAGTCCGAAACAATAATTCAAGAGAGCGGAGTGTCTTAACACTAGGCTCTACGCTCTCCATGACTACTTCACTTATAAATACTGCTAACATTTGAAAAAAAAAACGATAAAAAAATAATACTTAAATTAATAAGGCCTCGTGAAGAATTAAAATCTGCAATTTCCACGTGTTACCTCGTTAACCAAAGCAACTAAGTCACGTTTCCCATTGCTATAATACATTTGATTAATAATATTAACTCGGATAACTGAAAAGTGTAGGAAAGGTCGTGGTAATATTTATTTCCGTCAATAAAACTAGCTTTTACTACTTCTTTTTAAAAGTCAATAGGGCGGAAAATAGGCAAGTATCTTAATGAGAACAAAATGTAACCTTAACCCTTCCATGCACAGGATACAGCGTGAAGCTAAACATATAGAAGAAAATCTTTGTTTGTATGTATTTTTTCAAGAAAATAAACACCACAAATGGGGTAATGGGTCTATTTGTTAGTAATCAGATTTTTGTGTGAAACATCACGTGCATCGTAACAGTTTATGTTCCATAAAAACGGAGTGTTAGACGGAACGTCGATATACCTACAACAGTTAATGTTGTTATTTCCACGAAGGATTTGTTGAAAAGAATAAATAATATATATCTAGATATCTTTTATAAAAAAATGTTTGGAATATAGTGACTTTAATTTTTTTTTAAAAGTATTAAATACGAACTATGTTTTCTATCTTTATTAAGTAAGGTAAGGTTAACATGGAAAAAATATATTTACGTAGCGGGATTAGAATTCTCGTGTCTCTTGGAGAATGGCAATTTCGATGTAGCTAATTGACTGGTAATCAGCAGTCCGACGGTTTTCTAGAGGTGCGGGTTCAAATTTTAATTCTTGTTTCGTTTAAATGGAGAAAGTTTTTTTGCCTGTGTGTTCCACATATACTTTTAAATTAAAACAATAAAAATATAGCCTTTTTTAATGTATAATATACGTCACCGTATGAAGTTTTGTCAAGATTCTCGTTATCCTCATACCACTTTTAAAATATAATATTAGTACAAAATTTTAACATGTCCAAATAATGAAAATGAATATATAAATAAACATGGTTATACTCATTAAATGTTCT
Source organism: Heliconius besckei (assembly GCA_018249835.1). Classification (NCBI taxonomy): domain Eukaryota; kingdom Metazoa; phylum Arthropoda; class Insecta; order Lepidoptera; family Nymphalidae; genus Heliconius; species Heliconius besckei. The sequence continues at coordinate 2,942 of DWNA01002370.1, forward strand.
TATCATTTAACGAACATAACCATCACCAGCAAAAGCCACACGTCAGCGAAATGACTAGATAATTAATTTGTGGAAATTTCACCCAGTGATGAAATAAATTTTGTGATCATATACCGCTAATGATACACATTATGAGTATATTTTATGAGTAAGCACAAAAAAAAACTTTTTTTTTTATTATCATATTCTTTTCTGTGTGGCAGGGTGTGTAGAGAGAACCTAGTGCTAAGTCACTTCGTTTTTAGCTATTCATTCAAATTACTGCTTAGTACTTAGTACTAATAAGTTATGGTGCTTAATATTATTTAATAAATATAGTTTTTAGATAATTTAAATACAGGTAGAACAAGAGAACATTCGGTCAATGTAATGTAGTAAACAGTTTCGTCTATTGCTCTATCAACGTAAACGCAACTCTACTCTACGAATCTCTACTCTACTCTCTACTCTACACAGTAAATTTTAAAAAATATATAAATAACTGTTGTAAAACAAAAGTACATAAAAATTTGAAAAGATAGTATAGATCTCACCGTAGTATTTCCTTCCTTGTAAAAAATGTACAGTCCTGTTTTAGACAAAAATAAATTGTATTTAAATATTTTTTTATTTTTTTTATTAAAGATAAAAAATATTAGAAACAGTTAATTAGTAAGCAAGTATAATACAAGTTAATCCACATCCTAAACATATGGCACATTCGGTGCCATAATTTTGAAATATTACAGACGACCTATTCAAAGTTTCCACATACAAAGACATTTAAAGACATATACTCGTATAGCTTTTTGTAAAAACCTTGCATTTAATGAGCTATATTTAACTCACTTTGACCAAAATTGTGACTTGGCGCTCTTCACCACCAAAGTGTTTATAATCTATATACAGCTATAAAATATAAACAATCAAGTATATTCGTACACTTTTTTCTCCACCTATCCTAGACTAAGCACTGCGCTTAGCGATCGCAAAAAAATCCATGGGGGTACGGTTGTTTCGCACCCACAACCGTTACAGTGGTAGTGATACGAGCCATTAGGCGACGATGTACATCAAGTAACATCAAGAACCAAAGAAAATGCGTCGCGTTTTGTCTTCACTTTGGGAATTGAATCCACACTCGTCGCGTTCACAGTTAAACGCTGCGTCGCTGCGCAACGACGGTCATTTACTTTGATACAACTTATATAAGTATTACAATAGTGTGTATTTGGATCTCTTACGCAAAAGCTTAATTGATTTATTTATTTATGGCTTCCGTTACTTATTGAATATATAACATTTATTTCAATATAATAATTTTTTAAATATTTCGCCGTGTATATAGAGTCTAGTGTCAAGATACTCTTCATTCCGAAACTAAATTTATATTAGTATAAAATACTAATTTAGTATTGAAAAATTAAAAAAAAGGATAAAACATATCGAAGAATGACGATCACTGTCTCTTGCACGTATTTACAAAAAAAAAAACTTCTTTTACTGTTGTAGATGTGAGTTTAAGTTGCACAAAGAATAATATTTCCCTTGTACTGCGAGCTCGTTTGAACCACACTATTATTTATTTACTGGTCTGAATTGCTTCCATGTTCTAATAGCATTGTCATTTTAAAGACTAAATATTGAAGATTTTCATCCATTCAATGGGAAGTTCATTTTGTAACAATTTCGTCGAACAAAATGCTTTATATTAATATAACTTTTGTGCTTGTGAACCGATTTAAATAAAAAAAATATAGGTTAAGGAAAGTTTGCATAAATATAAAAGTGAGAATTTGTATTTATATAATATACACTCAGTATCAATTTTACGTTTTTCAGGCGGGCAGCGAAAACCTAGTGTCACTTCCCGGAGTGGGGATCGAACACGCTACAAGTACTGTGCCACTGCGCCACGAGGGACTCAAAATCTATGCATAATAGTAAAATTGAAACTAATAGCTGTATATAAAAGATGTACAATCTTCTATGTATATATGAATCTCAGAAACGACTTAATCATACAAGAAAAAAGTTGTATCAATATTATAAATATATCTATTTTATTCGACAGAAGTGTCACAAAAGTATTATGTATAAATATAATTTTCAAAACGATATCGTTATTAGAGCACCACAGAAGCGGGCGAAGCCGCAAGCGAATCGATATTATACAACAAAATAACTATACAAAAAAAACTTTAAATATATTCCTCACTTGATAATCTTCTAGCTGCTGTTCCGTGAAAGTTACAACTTTGTTGCCCATTTTGAAAAAGTATAAAAGATTTATAAAAATAAAAAAGAGGCCAGAGCCAGCCTGTTGCCGCGACGGCAAAGCACTAACGCTGTTAGCACGAACGTATTAGGGAGTGCTTGGTGTAGAGTAAATCTAATAGAGCCTTATTTCTTTTTAATTTTTTACTTTAGGTATACGTTGTACGAATGATTTTTCGTTTTATGAACCTTACACCGTAAAAGTGAACAAACAACTCATAAGAAATGCTCTAATTTTCCACTTTTTAATAAAAAATAAGTTATTGGAATTTAAAATAATAACACAAAGTTAAAGGTCGATAACAATTAGTCAAAAACAAAATTTCAAAATAACTTATTCAAAATAATAATTATTAAAACGTTAAAATAATTAAAAACGGTTCACTGCACCAAAATTAACAGAAGCAAGCAATTCTACAAATTGAAGACCATTTCCGAAACCAGTATAGAATTTTGCTGAATTTTTTTAGTAAATAAATTTTGACTTACTTTATATTTTATTAATAATTATATTAATAAAACATAAAGTAAGTCAAAATATATTTACTAAAAAAATTCCCGGAATGGGGATCAAACTACTTTATTAAAAGTAATAAATAAGCAAATAACTATTTATACGTAAAACTTAATTAAATATCTAAAATAACATTTACTTTATAAGAGGACTATTTATTTATTGATTGTCGTAACTCTAACGAGTAAATATGTATGTTTCCTCTATTACTATGTTAATCTATGAGAATAGTTAGCCGGGGGTCTGCCGCCGCACCCCAGCCTCGTTTGATTACGTATTATTTAGCGAAATGACTAAATCGTAACAAACACGATTATGACACAATGACACAATTATTAATATATGTAGAATTATTTTTCTCCTAAATGGGGCCGTCGTGGCGCAGGGGCAAAAGTGTGTGAATGTAAAGGCGATGGTTGTGAGTTCAATTTCCATTGGGAGGAATAAAATACTTAATATTTTTATTTACTTACTTACTTACATTACCTTACATTACCTCACTTGCGCCACTAGGTTCTCAGGCAGAGGAAACGCGAAGCAAAAAAAATTGGCTCCACGCTGTACTTCGTATAAAGTAGGGTGGAAATAGTCTAGTCAAGACACTCTGTCCACCTCACTACTTTTCTAAGGTAAAATGACAAAAATATAAACATAAACCTATATGATTCGAATCTATTTCAATGTGTAATCTGTATATATTTTGTTAAGCTATCCCTCGTGAGTACGACATGCTATGCGGTAATTATCCTACCCACGTTACGTATTAACCTAGTCGCTACTTCTATCAAAACCTGAAATGACCCACTGAAAGACCTACACGTGTCAGTACATTATTTTGACCATTTGTGTAATAATTATAATGTGGGCTCAGATGTTATGGTAAGGTTCTGGGTTCACATCATTGCCTGTAAAAAGTGTTAAGACACTTCGTCCCCCATTTACTGCCGAATTTTCGAGGTATTGCGTGCTTAGTGGCGGAATCTAACGCTGCGCTGTTGGCTTGGTACTATAGAAAAAATATATATATTAATAAATAATAATTCATTCCCCCGTGTGGGAATCTAATACACAACCGTCGCGTTCTTGAGTATATAATAATAAAAAACCAAAAAAAAAAATGAAAACCGTGAAATGGAACAGTCCTGCCAACTGTAAAGTAGGGCAACGAGCAAGGAAAAAGAAACAGACATGTTCAAAATGTTTTTCCATATTTTTTAATAAATATATTTCTATACACAATATAAGTAAAAACAAATACAAGTTGTTTTCATATTAAGTCTATTTTTAAATAAAGTAAATGAATTACTCCCATCCTGAGCATTCCATTAAGCAATCACACTCTGAAGCAAAGTTGTTCGTGTCGGGTTTCGGGTCGGGACAGTGCTTCGCCCAGCGTATGATGTGGCACTTCCGAAGGCGCCAATCATATACCCACCTGAAATACAGCACATGCTTATATATGTGTTTGCTTCACGCTGTATCCCGCATTTAACAAGAAGGCAGAGGGATCCTAGTGTTAAGACACTTCATTTTTCACATTCAGTTTGGTTGCTAGCGCTACCACTGGGCCAAATTGATTACACAAATAATATTACCGAAATACTGATATATAGCGAAGTTAATTATATTATATTCACTCTAGAGTATGAACTTAGATAGTATCAAAATTGATTTATATTCATTATTATTCTGAATACCTGAGACAATTGTGTTAAATTACAATAGGAAGGGGGTACCCTTAGGGACTTATATACATTCTGTGAAGATCTATTACTATATACCTACTAATTATTTTAAATTCTTTAGCTTCACGTATGCGGAGAGAATCTATTGTAAATTTAACTGTTGATAAATCAGCTTCATGCTGTATCAGGTTAGGCAGAGGGAATCTTCCAAATTCCGTCGAATTTTTCAAAGTATTGCGTGTTGAGTGGCGGAACTCAACGCCGGGGGATTGCCTTAATGCCAATGAGAAGAAATGAAAATATTAAGAAATATCTTACTTATTATCTCTTATTTTATTCTTATCATTAAAAATATATATAAATATGACAATTTTTATGCTAAGTAAAATTTGAATTCACTACCGTCATATTTTTTGCACCACGTTGATATAAATATAACTTTAGTTTATAGTATGAACGGAACCTAACAGCTGTATCGTCTACGTAATTTGCCAACTTCAATTTCCTAAATTTCATTGTTGGTGCTCTAATAGAATAAGGGACTCACCACTCACCCAGTGGCTTGAAGAAATTCAACTATCGAGTTTTATCAATATAATATTATTTAAACTTAGTAACAGATGTTACTTATGTTGTTTCTAAGTGTAGATATCATATAATGTGACACACAGTTTTTTTTTTTCAGCTTCATACTTCATACCTCATAAAGTGGGCAGTGAAAGCCTAGTGTCAAGACAGTTCGTTTTCCATAGTCCAACCGAATTAGAGGTATTGTTGATAGAAGTTCACGCTGCATCCCGCACATGGTAGAGTAGGCAGAGAGATCCTTGTTACACTCCGTTTCCCATTAAAATAAATATCTTACATTCTCCATTTTTGCCGGCTGAAATCGATGCGGTGTTTTACCTCGTCACCGGAATGAGGAAATTAAAATTTTAAATATTTCATTTCCGCAAATAGGAACCCATAACCATCGCGTGCAGTCAGATACCCTCTCATCGTACCACGACGGCTTCTAATATATAAACACATTTTATTATGTAAAAAAACCACTATTTTACAGAAACCACAGAAACCAAGCTAACTAACTAATCTAACTTTACCTCTCCTGATGTGGCCATCTGTCTCGAACAACCCACTCAATTTGACAGTGTCTCTCCGGTGGTTTCACTTGACAAATCTCTGCAGTCACTATGAAAAACAAGGGAATATAATGTAGCTCCTCAGTTTAAAATTAGATGTTTAAGTTCCATTCTACCATTAATGATCACATTGTATAGACGAAATACTAGGGATATTTTGAATGATAAAGTACTTTTCAATTTGATGATTAAGACTTTTGTGGTGCAGCAGTAAACGCGATGATTATGGGTTCAATACCCGCTCGAAGGAAATAAATGTTTAAATTTAATGGCTCTAGTAACTTTGATATCTGCCAATCACAAACAATGTTTTGAGAATTGAATAGGATTTGTGGAGCAGGGTGTCTTAGTACTATGTAGGTTCACACTGCCTGTCCTACTATATGCTAGATATAGGGAGCAACTAAAAATACTTTTTGGAAAAAGAATATAGATACGTACATATGTGCTTAGGTATTTTTTATTTACCTTTCAAAATGTAATAGATATGTAGAGATATTTATTTTTACTTCGTTTAAACATTACTAAATGATCAATACTTTACATTTTCAGTTTAGTGGAGGGCGGAATTCGCTTTATATAAATAACATTTGTTACTAGCGTAGCGTTAGATAATTTACGAGTATTAAGCCAGTAGGTAGTAGGTAGGTCGATTCGAGCGAGCGAAGTTCGCACTTGGCTGGTGTATTGGTTTTGTAATTTTTTTAGTTAAACAGAAAAATACGCGTTACATTTAATAGATTTAAAAAAACTTCATTCAAAATGATAATAATTTAGTCATTCATTCATTTGAACTCGTAACCCCAATCTACACTAGATCTCACAAGTACGCACTACGTACGTCGACGTATCGCCTTGCGTCACAACGGTCAATAAAATCGTCTTAGATAATATTTATTACATATTGTTTAAATATTACGTCAAAACATATGATGTTTTAAATAAGATAGTAAGAAAATTCTGGCATTTTCTTTGCTCTTTAATCTACTTTACTTCCAAGCTAAGAAAGTGCTTATTTTAAAATTATATTTTTTAGCTTCACGCTATATCCCGCACATAAGTAGGCAGAGGGAACATGGCAACCTAGTGTTAAGACACTCCGTTCCCATTAACAAACTTTCATTACCCACTTTCCGCCGAAATCTGGAAGCATTGGGTGTTGAGTGTCGGCACTCAACTCAACCTCCTTCGCCTCGTTAAGTATCCATTGCTGCATTTAAATTTTATTGAACAAAAAGGGTGGAAGAAAATAATTTTAATGATCTAAAAATATATCTAATAATATAATCATAATTTTAATCTCTAATGGGATTTGGGGATTAAAACCCAACAATCGAGGGTAGACATTGTTCTACTGCGCCGTCAAGTCTACTTATTAGTGGAAATCGAATCTATAACCTTCGTAAGCCATCTGCAAACACACACAAAGACATTCATTCATACGTACCTCGCGCCTCAGTAAAACAAATCAGGACAGTCGAAAAGATAAGGAGCCACGCGAACATTGTCGATAACTGATAAGGGGTTATCAATACAAAACACTGTGTTTATTATTATTATTTTACTTAATTTTTTTTTTTGTCAAAAAAATATTTTCAAATGAATAATTATATTTTATAATATTTTAATATTAACTTTGTTTAAAATTCACAACTCTTTCAGAATACGTTCAATTATAAAATGATTGGGTTCCATTGTTTTCATAAATGTTTATTTATACTGTGATAAATCTTATATAGTAAATATTATGAATTTATGTTCATTGATTAAAGTTCTTTCATCTTTACATATTACTCAAGGCATTGTCTAAATAAGTGGCGGAACCTAATGCTGCACTTCGTCAAATAATATTGAAATACTGTAAAATTAGTATTTTCAGTGTCACAATATTTTTCAAGTATAAAAGAAGAACCCACAACCATTGTGTAAAGTAGGTACTGAATATGACAAGAATATCTTAATTTGTCTATTTCTTAAATACTCTAATACTATTTCTTAGTGACTTTTGACGAACATTTTTCCTGCTCTTTTAGTTTCGCTTTACGAGTATATCGCACATAGCAGACCGAGGGAAACTAGTGTTAAGGCAGTTCCGTTGCCCAATTTCCGCCAAATTCTAGAAGCATTGCGTGTGGTGGAGTTCAACGCCGCGCTTAGCCACAACCGTCGGACGCTTATACAACTGCGCCAACAGACGGCAACATATTTATAATACAAAGGTAATTAAAATGATTTTGAATCTTTTTCCTCTTTTGTCTCTTTTTAATTTTTAATATTATTTTATTTGTACAACAACCTCCTTATTACTAATTTTCACAAGTTTTTTTCTATACAAATTTCTTTATACTAACATCTAAGAAACTCACTCCGTTTTATTTATGAAAGCGAATAAGGAAAGTTCTTGCAGTGTGAACTTATATAATTAAAAACTAAAGTTTGACCAATCCATAGCTGGTAACCGACGTACGAGCAATAACATAGATATCACTTATTTAATTAGAAATCCATTTCATTATATAGTTATAGATTTTTTTAAATTTTGTTTTTATTTTTATGCTGTATCTTGCATATGGGAAAGGGAGTCCGGGAACCTAGTGTTAAGACATTTTATTCTCCATTAAGACACTACAAGAGAATATTAAATACTTCATTCCCCCGAGTGGAAATCGATCACTCTGTTCTTAAAAAGAAAGGAATTCACTGCGTTTTATCCTTTAAAATAAAAATATTTTAAAATATGAAAATCCTCGATACTAAGAAATTAAAACCATCCAATTTGATCGAGACCTATAATAGGTCTTTTAATTTTTAAACAAACAAAATTAAACGAAAATTAAACATTAGGTTCTATTTGTCTATCTGGCATGTTGCTCGTGAAAAACCGTGAAGATAAATTTCTTAAGTAAAAAAGTAGCTCCGCCGTAACAGCTTTCGCTGCCGTGACCAGGATTCGAACCTGGGTTACTACGGCCACAACGTAGGGTCCTAACCACTAGACGATCACGGCTACCGGAGCTCTGAGTACAAAAGCGAAAATACCAATGTATTAACAATCTAAATATAATGTTATCAAATTGAAAAGTTATCTTTATCATTGGCGCTAAGTACATTAGAAATATATTTTATTTAGCCGCGGTATAAGAAACTGGAGCACTTACCTTTTCCATTAAGTAACGGTACGCGGTATTGCGTGACTAATACTATTTATTTAGGTACTTAAGTAATATTATATGTATTTTTTATTTTACTCGTTAAACTAAAAAAAAATGCACTGAGAGAAAAAATTAGAGAAGTATTTCATTTTTCTAGTAGAAAATGTAATATCCTTAGCTATAATATAATCGGATTATCTTCAGTGTTTATTTTATGAAAACAAGAGACGAG
>DWNA01002371.1:0-11922 GCA_018249835.1 Heliconius besckei
GTGGTAAAACTCCACACCGCACTTTTGCCTTTGTGCCAGAGGAAAGGGAAGGATAATAACTGATTCCTGCTAGTGAAAATCGAACCCACAACCGTCTCCTTACACATGCACTTGCACCACAACAGGTTCTCACTCTAATGATAGTAATAATTTTATAATAATTTCACCTGCCACAATCATGACTGTTAGTTTGGCCGAAACAATTTGACCACTAGTTGGGTCATCAACCATCATCATATAAATCGGGTTTTCCATAACTGTGAAATTTCCGTTCGTGATATCTAATCTTTTGGCAATAGGACTATTTTCTGCCCATTTTTTTAATTGTGTATTTATCTGTTGAAAAAGAATATAGAATTTAGTTCTTGTTTTTCAAATAAAAAAATATATTAGTGTCTTACAATGAGAGTCATAAATTTGCATTACAAAATTGTATCTGATATACTGTAAAATAATTTAATTATCTTTGTTTCTGAAATACCTAGTCGTCGCGGCGACTAATGCCAATGCGTGATGGCTGATAGCAAAATACGTAACGTCTGGCTATTTATGTGTTTATTTCCTATTATGAACCATTACCTCATGTAACGTCCGCGCTGAATTGAAAGTCAAGGGTTGTATTTTCAAAACGTTGCAAAGAAAATTCCTTCTTATTTTTGTCATATTTTTTGGAGTTTGTCCATTGCTAGTAATTTCTGATGTTAAGATAGCAGTACTGCTCTCAGTTGCATTATCAACATCTGTAACATCATCTTCATAATTTATATTGGAATTATCTGTTTCGGTATCATTGTGAGCGGCATCGACATAGTCAGTTGATGTTTCATCTTCTGCTTTTTTTGTACTACTTTCGTTGTCATCCTCATTATAAAATAATTCGTTATATGACAAACTTGATTCCTTATCAGCACTATCTTTTTCAAGACTTATCGTTTTCATGTTACTTTTTCTGTTTTCCTCTTCCGAAAAAGGTTCATGGGAGGTCATTTTTGTTGGAAGAAAGGTTTTTATTGATGTCCGATACAAATTTACTGTAGGTGATGAAGTTTGATTTGCTACATCCAGTTTATTGGATAATTCCAAGTAATTGTCATATGGTACAACATCCGTAGAAATAGATGTTCGTCTTGGTGTAAATGCGTCTAGATAGGCATGGGTTCGTGTGGGTCGCAAGGATGTTGTGTGTAGTATCTATACATAAGATAGTACTGTAAGTAAATTGAAGTCGTCTTTTTTAATTTAATTACATGTATAATGTAAATAAGTTACTTTAGTCGACATAAAAAAGGTTTAGTACTATTTATATTGATCTAATCAGAACTAGGATTAGAAAATATTGCTTGATAATATAAACATATCACTTTTTATATATTTTAATTTTATGTAATATTTTTTTTATATCGCCACGGCATACGGCGACGATGAATGATACTAATTAAGAGAAGGGGGCAGGTGAAAGTGAAGCCCCTAATTATATAATAGAAGGAAAATACGGTTATTTTAATGAAATTTGTATAAAATACTTACAAATAAATCCATTGTCCGTGGTGTTATTGGTCCAACGGTGTCACGACGTGTAAAAGAAACTGCTGCTATCGGTGCATATTGAGCAATGAGTTTTTGAGTTCTAGACACCTGTGGGTTAAGTGAAAGACTTCCTTCGCGCTGTGAATGCTGTGGACTTTTTATTTCAATCCCTTAAAATATAATTACTATTTATGAACTAAAAGTGAATCAACGTAGCGATTTGCTAAGAGGTTTTCTTTATTCAGCCATTGTATTTTTAGTTATTTATCCAATAAAAAAGATACCTTTAAGAATGCGAATTTAGCCATAAATTGATATTTGTTTACCTTTCAGCCGGACCGGTGACATTGCCTTGGCAATTGATTTGACTGGTGCAAAGACAATATTTCCACCGACTCTTTTGCTAGAGAGAGTCGTAAGTGGTTCAAACCTTTGATAGTTTCTGTATGCATCAATATTGTTTTCTGTGTTCGTTGTTGAAACTACAACCCCATCAACAATAATTTTATCGTTTGCCTTTGTGAATGGTTGTATATTCACAGCAACTACTGGCTCATCACGTAAAGGCGTAGTCAGATCATCCTCTAAAACTTTAACAATGAATTCTTGCGTTGTTTCTGCATTAGCTCGCCATCTTGTATATTCTGTATATGCACGTTTGTGGCGTAAATCTATATAGTATAAATATATAGTATAATTTATTACTGTAGAAATATAAAAAATTAAACAAAGACTCATCTCATTGTCTTACATGATAATGCATTAATGGGACAAGAGTCTTCTTTAGTATTATTGCTAAATACAAATTTTATAAAACCTAATATAATCAAAAATATACTATAATTCATGTTAAGAAAAGACAGAAGTTCATCGTTACTTGACAGATGATGACATTTTCATAAAATCATATGTGAAATATGTCTACGAAAAAAAGAATACCGTCCCGATCGCGAGGAAGTTTAAGTACGGTACTCATACCACGTATATTTTTAGCATAGTATATGTTTATATATTTATTTCAATTTCTCGATAATCAAACTGAAATATAAAATGATTTATTATTAATGTTTTTACTTTTATAGCTAAAAGATCTTGAATAAACTTGTAATGTTACATTTAGTTTATTTTCTTCTAGCAACACTAACAGCCAATTTCTCCAAAGCAGAAAAACCGTCAATATTCTGTCTGAAATAGCATTTCGTTGTATAGGTATATTTCAGTACCTTTTTTATAATATTTATAGATTTAAAATATGCTTTTACAATTAAAAATTTATGTAGTTGGGTTTATTTACTTTCTGAGTATTTTGTTTCTGATTCTCTTCCCACCGCGAAATTTTGAGCAGTGAGTATTTGTCTATTATTTTCCTTATTTTAAAAATATACTATTGTTACAACCTATGAATTTACAGCGATACTGCGCCATGACTGAAATTATAGTCCCATTGCTTGTACCCATGCACTACGACTGTCCTCGTAAAAAAACCGAAAGTACGAATCAGACTCGTCCACCGAGGCTTTAGAATTATGAAATGTGCCGTCTACAAGTAGTACTAGAAAATAATAGCCTTAGGAGGGGGGAAAAATTGGTATTAAGCTTGAATTTCAGAAAAAGCTCGAGACCTACAATTTTTGTATGAAACCCTTGGTGGGCGAGATCCAATCGCGCTTTTCCGATTTTTCATTAAATAAACTATAAATATAAGCTTTTAATGATGGGCTCCAAAGGATATCAAATATATAGTCTATGGTAGACTTGAATATTTGAAAATAATTTCAGCTTAATAAGTGCACCCGAGATAAAAGAATATGTAAACAAAGTGATCCAAGTTATGGTACGGAACGCTAAAAAGATTCATAATAATAAAAAATGAAAAACATACCCTTAGAAATATTTTAAAGTCTATATTTAATATACAGATTCAACCTCATTTACAGTATGTGTGTGTGTGTGTGTGAAAATAATAAAACTTTGTTTTCTAGATCTGGAACCAAAATGAGAATGGTCCGGAGTACCGGCAGTAACGTCAAATACTCAAAATATATTGACTATGAAAATATGTTAAGCATAGTCCAACATATGGCCACCGAAAGTCCCGATATGGTACAAATAGCGTATCTAACACCACAAACTGCTGGGAACAATAGCCTGATCGCTTTAGAACTACACAGCGACACACGTAGCAAGAAACCAGGAATACTTATAATCGGAAGTAATGTCTTAAATTTTTAAATTAAAATTAAGGACTTTAGATTAATAAAAAACCTATTTCTATAATGAACCGTGCTTAACAATCAGTTGGTAAGGGCTATAACCATTTGGTAACCCTAGAATGGTCTCTAGCAGATACGTAGTGCTTGCGAGTATTCTCTGTACCGTCTTCCCTCTTCATTCGGAGTCGCTTATAAACCGGTACGGCTCATAGCTCATTAACCTCATGTTCGTAAAGAAAGGCTAGAAATTTATTACCTAGTTTTATAAGTTAGTAATCATTTGTTATCAGCTTCAAGATCCACCCGAAGCCCGTACACAGCAGGATACGCATAGGATACACTAGGTATAGTGTTAAGACACTTCGTTGCCAACTATTCCGCCAAATTGCATTCCGTGTTGAGTGGTGGAATTCAACGCCGCATTTTTACCTTGGTACCAGAGGGGAGAAATTAAATATATATAAACAAATAATAATCCATTTCCTCGAATGGGGATCAAACTCACAACCGTCGCGTTACAGTCACGCGCTTGTGCCCCTGTTGTAAAGTAAAGTACTTGTTATAAAAACGTTAATCTAAATATTTTTGTTATAACCAACCATAGCACTAAATGGAATGACGTGGGGTGGACCTAATGCTGTTATTGAGTTGGCAGAAAAGCTTCTATATGATACGAATTACCAAACACCTTTCTTTAACGACTACGATTGGTAAATATTTCTTAAAGTTATTATTTTGTAAAAGAACAAATTGTTATGTTTATTCATAAACGTACAATATATATGTAATAAGTATATCTTATTTATAAACTTTTAACAGGTATCTAATACCCATAGCCAATCCAGACGGACTTCAGTTTACAAAGAAACTTCAACATTTCACATCAATAGATCCCACAGAATGGTCCAGAAATCTTACAGCCAGGGATCTTAAGACGAAACCAGGCGTGTGGCTTAAGAATATTGACAAGACAGAAGGTCAAATATGTTTCGGGACCAATATAAACCGAAACTTTGCGTACCACTGGCAAGGTATATAAAAATCTATTTTTGATAATATTTTTTTAAAATATTAAGTACATGGATATGTATTGGATATTTCATATATTTTAATTTGCATTATATGTACTGGAATTAGGCGGAAAATGGGGAACGTAGTGTGTTAATACTAGATTCCTTTTGCCTACCCTGCTGTGCGCGTGATACAGCGTGAAGCTGATTAAATTTATTTTTAATTATAGTTTATTTGGCATAGGTACATAAATTTTGGTGTTCTTTATCTTTTCTACGATAAATGTCAACGTGAACAAAGACGCACTTTATTATCTAATTTTATATATATCGTCTACGATTAAAATTATCTTCAATGTCAATAACTCGTATATTATCTGATCTCATCAATAATCTGTTTCGGATAATGAAACTTAAAAGTTTTATTAAAAAAAAAAACAATAATCAGCTTTACGCTATATCCTGCACACAACAGGATAGGCAGAGGGAACCTAGTGTTAAAACACTGCACTCCCCACTTTCCGAGGCATTGCTTGTTGAATTTTTATAATTATCTATTATTTTTTACAGACGATGTCCGTAAATCACCAGATCGATGTTCGCAATTCTATCCAGGGGATAGGCCGTTTGATACAACGGAAGCTCAAGCAATACGAGCATATGTACATAAACTGGCCGATGTTGTGGATTTCGCAATACATTTACATTCAAGTTTTATAATAAAAAAAGTAATCAATGTTTATTAACCCTATTGACGTTTCTTAAGTAACTGACGTTTTAGGTAGTCAAATTTTAGCAACTAGGTAGTTATATAGGAAAAGGCAACTCATATATAATAATGTCTAATATTTAGGAACATGTATGGTACTGCTACTGGTCTCAATGTTGCATAAATAAGCATTGAGACTAAGGACGCGACAGGTTGTGGGTTCGATCTCCCTAGAGGAATTGAAACATTACATATTTTCATTCCTTCATTTTCCTTGAAATCATATTTATTTATACATTGTTATATCAGGAATTTATATTGTATCCATGGCGATATACTTTACATCAGCGAAGCAACTATAGGACATTGCAAGAAATAGGGGAATATGCAGCAAGACAAGCACGACTTCCTGATGGTAGAGTATATGAGGTATGTATTTATCTATCAAATTCTAAGAAGTATTTCTCTGTAACTATATCCTCTGAAATAATATATGAAATAATAGACATACGTTTTAAAACAATGTAGAGATTTGTTATTTGAAATCAAATGACTAATATTTAAATATGTGGAACTGCAATCTATCAACATTAAAAAAATGTTGGAAATGCAATAGTAATTTATTTATTATTTATTACTTTTTTCAAGGTACACCAAGCTAGCGGTGATGGAAGGGTCGCAGGATCTTTAAGCGACTACCTCTCTGGTGTAGTTGGAACTGAACTGGTGTTCCTCGTTAAGCCCTACCATGATTTATTTCCTGATTACACAAATTCGTCTACATTAGGTAAAATAATTTAATGTATCATATTTTTCCTTAATTTTCGTTAGACAGAGTTATTTTCTCCGAGCCCAAGAAACGAAAAATTATACGCTCTTTACTGGTTTATTGTAATTAGTATAAACTTTTCAAAAAAACTTGTAAATAAAATCTTATGCTCGCTAACATGAAGCTAACATAATTAGATGACGTCAATTGGACGAAGTAAATTTCAACTTGTCTCCAAATTTTCTGTTGCCCACTTTTCGCCGAGTTTTTGAGACAGAATGTGTTGAGTGGCGAAGCTCAATGTCGCGCTTTATCCTGATTTTTATTTTCTTCTTATTTGTGCAATAAAGTGTTATATTATTATTAATAACAATTCCTGTTTCGGATTTTAGGAACTAAAAATGTAAAAGCCATGCCTGAACGATCGTATCTTTTGATTTTTGGCTTGTTATTAGCTTGTTTAATTTTGCTCCAAGGGACCGTAGAGCTGAATATTTGAAATTATTTTGGTATGACACCTTCCCTTCACACGATCGCATTACGCGCGGACAGCAAAGTGATATTTTTAGGGTCCCGTTTTTTTCTTTTGAGGTACGGAACGTATAATTATTTATTTAACAATAACACTTTATTTACAGAATCCTACGTTCGTAAGTCCATATCGGTTATCCTAAGTTTGGTCAGAGGATGGAGAAGTAGTACAAAGCTAAACACGCTTTCATTTTTTGGAAAAGACGTTGAATTTTAGATAATATTCCAATAAATTGTATAAATTTTAAAAATATATTCGTCATAGATTTCTATTAAATGTAGATAAAAATGAATGCAATAACTTACAATTTTAGGGGTCTTTTTTTCTATTAAACTGGGTAAAATAATTTAACAGAATTTTGAACGTGTAAAATATATTTTTTTTATTATTTGGTAAAAGTCTCGATTATTAAATTATTAGCTGTGTTTTATATACTTTTAAGTTATTAACAAAATCACAGAAATAGTTTTTAGTTAAAATCAAGAAATACTAAAATATAAATATAAAAAAGAAGTAATAATCTGTTTATATTTTAATTAAGTGTCCATAAAAAATATTTTAAGTTTCACCTTTTAATTTTACTTTAAGCCTGACTAGTAAAATGGAATAGAAAAATAAAAAACATAAAATTTTTGGCAACTTTTTTATAACACTTTGGGTTCAAAAAATAAATAACGTATTTTAGATACATATAAAATGAGCAACACAATAAATAAATAATATACATACAAAATACAACTAATATCATCTCACAGTTTCTGAGGGAACGGTACTTTTTCTTAATAACGACATATCAATATCCCAATTCTTGGACATATCATCTAAGGATTGCAGTAACCGCATCTGTTTCTCATTGTTTTCTTTGAGATCACTTGTATGGATGAGGTGGAGACGGAGTGACACTTGGTGTAAATGCTGCAGTCTTTGGTACAGTGATGCCCTGAGGATCTCATTGCTGTACTCGCGCCAGTACTTTAAATTTCTATCGATGACCGTGGCCACGTGATCTTTCACGTCTTTCAAACAAGCTTTCTTCTGGATAATTGACTGTAAATAAAGAAGATATTATTATTACAAATTGACTTAATACTTTTTAATAATAAGCCACATTTTTAGACCATTGTACGATGGAAAGGAGGTGTTAGCGCTATTTATCTAACCATTCCAGCAGCAGCAGAGTTGTGTTGAAGGTACAATTATCGAGATTAGGCAAGAACGTTTCAGAATGTCATATGTTTTATTTTTATTCACTTTTATATTCACATGTTTATTTCAAAGAAATCACGAATAGATACTATTCCCGTTTGTTATGTGATTACGATGCTTCTCTAAAAAGAACCATGTACACTAGTGGGCACTGGTGTAAGAGACGGGTGCTTTGTGCCCACCCCAAAATAGTATTGTGCTCACCCCAGAAAAATTACCCTGAAAAATTTAAAAAAAATCCTTTACGAGAACATGATTTGTTCAAAGCCAAAGTCTAGGCCTTCCCTGGTAAATATCTCTAGACCCTGAGTACTTTTAATCACAAATTTGTACTACGTATTTAACCCTAAATACGCAATAAGATAATAATCACGTTGTTTTTGTTAATAGGAAAATACCAGTAAACAACATTTGAACAAGGGCAAGACGCATTACCAAATATAACCTTACAGATGTCAATATGCGCGATACAAAACCGACTCGTACTCTATTTAGTGTTTTTTTATCGTCTTTAGGTGATAGACAAAATATTTTATCGATATTCATTCTATTTGTATAATAGAATTTAATTCAATCTTCATTTTAAAGAAACATTACATTGCATTGAATTTAACCAAAGCTACAAATGGAATTTATACAAATAATAAATGTTGTGACCTTACTTTAAATGGATAAAGCAATTGAGTAAATATCTGTTTTGCCAAGTAGGTACCTCATAAAAGAAGTTATTTTTGAAAAATTGAGGCCTTAAAACGTAACTGTTATGATTTCGATTCTCACTCGGGCGAATAAATAATGAAATATATTAATTTCTTCGTTCTGGTAACAAAGCAAAGCGCAGCGATGAGTTCCGTAAAACAAGACACAATACCTCAAAAATTCGAAAACGGTAAACGTAGTCGTAACACCAGGTTCCCTACCTACCCTATCCTATGTACGGGATACAGCGTGAAGGTAGGTAGAATAAAAAGTTTAGCATTATAAGAACATAGATTTAAATGTGCTGACAGTGAAAGTTAAAAAAGCCATATCGATAAATCGACATTGCGGTATAAGAGCTTTTAAATTATTTTCGATAGAGCACGCATGGACGTTATTTAAAAAAAAACGGATTCAAAGTTGATTGCTATATTTTATTTCTTTATAATATCTATATATATATATATATGAAATCGAAAGGTCACTCACTCATCACGAAGTCTCAGAAACTACATGTGCTAGGAATCTGAAATTTTGCATAGGAGTTATTTATAGGACGTAGGTGCACGCGAATTTGCAATATTCGTTTATTATTGTTTTTGGGGTCGAAAGTTTGTATGAAACTTCGTTACTATAAATGCTCCTAGCATTTATAGTAACGAAGTTTCATACGAAGTCTCAAATTTTGCATAGACGTCACTAGGACGTAGTCATGGAGACAGAAATTAACAATAATAGTTCAATAGGGTGAAACCGCGAGCGGGCCGCTAGCTAATTATAAAATAGTTTAAATTTTAGAAACATGATTGGCCTTTCTTTATCACTCAAGGATTATTGTTAGCGTGACGTGCGTCCTTATCTCACTATATCTAGAATATAATGATGGTAGGGGTATATGTGGTGTAATGCAACTGATGGCATAATGCAACTTAACAAGTATTGCGTAGGTGATATTAAAACAAAAGTTTATTTACTGCAATAAACTTTAATAGCTAATGACCTATTAAACAGCGGCTGTCGTTTGAATCAGATACTAATATAATACTTCGAATACCCACTTCGAATACTCGAATGGTGATAATGTAAATTGTATTCATTACTTATATACCTACATATAATATACTGATTTTTAAATATAAAGATTATTGTTTCTTCGATAGATACAGTGTTACGTATTTTTAATTACAATTTATATTGATAATATTCAATGAAAATAGATAATATTTAAGAAAATGTATTAAGCTATCTGGCTGATATAAAGAATCTCGTATCTTATCGCCCACCTTCGACTTCCTTACTCTGACATGCCTAAACGATATCGCGTCGTGAATTCGAATTAATTGTTTATATCACTTAAATGAAAAACATTTTTTAAATATTATAAAGTCTATAGTAATTTTCTATTCAAAAGACTGTAAATATGAAAACATGTAATAATTTAATACAATACAGACGTCTTAAATAGGACGCAGTCGAAGTGTATAAGCAATCGTAATAGCTTCGCGTGGTATCCCACGTACATTACAGTAGCCAGAAGAAGGACCAATATTCGGAACATTGCACGTTGAGTGGCAGAATTCAACGCCGACAGTTTTTGATAAATTTTAGCGTATTTAAAAAAAAATTAAAACGATAGACATGAAATATCTATTTTATAAATAGCGTATTATTGACCTATATTGAGAAAAAAAATCAGGAGCGCAGAATTAACAGTCGTAATGTACGATGTCGTGTCATGTCGATTTTTTCCAAAAAAATACAAATTCTCGAATATCTACCGAATCACTGAAAATCGGCTAACATACATGGGCGTGTAATGGATAGTTACGGAGGTCCTCTTGTCCTCTTATATCCTGTATAAATATAAGTGTGTATACCTGTGGCAGCGCACAGAGGCACAGGCGCGCACGCAGGTGTCGCGGCGCTCCCAGCGAGCGCAGCGCCAGCGCCGCCACGCCGCTCGCCGACACGCGCTCGCGCTGCGGGTACGCGCGGCTGTCCGCCGACCCACTACTGTTATACAAATAAAAAATATACATACAATAAATATTATACATATTACACATATAATAAGTATGTTAATTGTTAATTACAATTAAATCACCTTCACGCTGTATCCCGCACACAACAGGGTAGGGCTCCATTCCCCACTTTCCGCCTAATTTTCAGAACATAGCGCATTGATCGGATCAATGTCGCCCCTTCTCCCACATTTCTCCCACATGCATGCCTCATTTCCGTACTATGTCATACTCACCCGTCCCCCACGAACACGAGCACGGCGGGGTAGCTGTGCGCTGTGTACTGCCAGGGCAGGTCGTGCCGCAAAGCGTCGAGGCGGGCGGCACGCGCTCGCACCCCGCACGTCCGCAGCGCGCGCGCCCCCTCCGCCAACGCGCGCGACGTGTGCGCGGGGCACGCGCCACCGCATATTACTACTATTGATACCTAGAAATAATGTCGTAATATTGTCATTTTGATCTGCGTGAATTTTACAAGAGACATCGAAAACATTATGGTATTTTTACGAAGATTACTTATTAAAATATGATATTTATACAGGACATAACTCGATAGATGGGTAATTGGTGGTTTATGCGTAGGGGGCTTCAGTACCTATCCATTTCTTCCTCATATAAGTTTAATGATTTTCAATGGCTCAGCAGATATTTGGGCATTTGTGATTTTTAGGAAAAAATTAAAAGGAATAAAGGATTCTTGAAGAACATTGTCACACAGATGGCATTAGCTGGTTTGCGAATTAGGATATTGATTTGTAACTTCACTTCTTTTTTTTTTTCATTTTAATTAATATTAAAATAATTATACCTCATCAATGTAAAAAATCGATGTATTCTTGAAGCGTAAATCAATATTCGGAGTATTCTCCATATAAATTTTATAATATAGGGATTATATTTTGTATTAAAATATAAATAAAATAATCTTAAAACTTACAGTTCCAGGAGCTCCGACAAACTTTTTAAAAGTATATGTAGTGAGGTCTGTAATATACACACTCTCGTCTACATTTTGTTTATTCTTAGGCACATATTTATCGTCGGCATGAGTCACACTCTCGCTGGTGTTGGTCGTGTTGAAGTGATGTGTATGAGTCGCTAGTACCCGCGACCGTAACGCCCTCTTTAGAGCCTTGCGAGTAAAATTATGTATAAAATCCCGGACTGTCTTAGCACTATACTCTTCTGACATCACATATTGGCTTTCATGCTAAAAATTTAAAAACTTCTTTAAAA
>DWNA01002372.1:0-11919 GCA_018249835.1 Heliconius besckei
CATTTATCTTATTTATGTTAACTTACATAAGAATGTACAAATAATAAACTATATATAAACCTTCCCTGAGAAATACTCGACCTAATGGTGAACACCGCATCAAAATCCGTTGGGTGGTTTAGAAGAAGAAGAGTTAGAAAGTTCAGACAGACACGAAAAAAAAAAATATATTTGAGAAAATAGAAACAGAATTCTAAACATATTGTTGCGTTATTAATTATTATTTGTTAAAAATTAATTACATCGGAAAGGAATAGTAATCATCTCAATACTTTAGTAATACATAATATTTTCGATTAACATAATTGAATGTACCCATATAATGAATCTGTAGAGGAGCAATTTCTGTTGAAAATATTAGAAAAAGAAATGCCAGGGTGTTAAAGGATGGTTAAATCTGTGTAATCTAATTTTAAAATTATTATCTGTTTTTCTATTTACATCATTAATGTGTAAAATCAATACAAAATTATTAAACTTTAAAAATTATTAAAATTAATTAATTATTGTGTAAAAAGTACAAAACTAATGTACCTACATAACTTTTACTTATAAAAATAGTGCGTAATTTAGGATAATATTTACTTTCTTTTAGTTTAGTTTGTATGTATGTATGTTGTGTTTTTAACAGTGTATATATGTTTATATGATAAATAACTTCTTTAAATTTAATAATATCATATTTATTATTACTATTTACACCTTTCTGCTATCCTTTATGTATGTAATAAGTTCTTTCAAATGGTCGCATCTAAGAAAGCGCTTTTAGTGATAAGGCCCGCCATTTCACTTTTTATTGTCTTTTTGTAAATATTGTTACTGTTTTGTTTCTTTGTTTTTAGTGCAATAAAGTATTATTATTATATACTCGCTGATCCGGTGTCTCGAATAGCAGAATAAGTATTAATAAACAAAAAATAAAGAATGACTGTTAGGCGGTACGAAATTCGCTGGGTCCGCTAGTAATAAATAATAAGGTACTCCTGGTTAAACTAGAATAATAAAATTTGGCAGCTAGCATGTACAGGTAGTACTAGTTCAAGAAAAAATCTAAAAACTATACTTTTGTGTTTAAATTTTAAAAAATAATATCCTGAAAAGTGAGGCAAAATTGGTTCCCTTACCAAATTTTACCGCTAGTTCAAGTGAGGTATCAGAAACGGACTCTGGCTAACCTAAGCTTGAATTTCAGAAAAACGCTCGAGATCAAATATGGTCAAGGGTAGGGTAGGTAAAGGGAACCTGGGAACCTAGTGTTAAAGTACTCTGCTGACATTTTCCGCCAAATTCTGGGGGCACAAGTAAAGATAATATATTAGTAAAGTTATAAATCTTCTGTGAAGTAGGTACCACATATACAAAAAAAATGTCTGTAATAAATGCACTAATGAAGAATATTATTATTAATCCATTATTTGGTCTAATAATAATATTAACTTATTTCAATAACTTATAATTTTGTAAGAGTTTATCAATAAGTTGTCACGATCTTATAACGTATTTGAAATATTTGATTTTTATTTTGTTTACTTTTTTGCTACTTTTGTGTTTGGTAAAGAATAAGAATTGATTTTACATTGATTAATAAACGTGGTCTGTATATTTTACAAATTATTTAAATAATAATTTTCTTGTCTTATTCCAATACTCAATCTAATAAGTAGAATGGGACAAATTTGTCACGACGGCGGTTCGCGGGGGGTGGCAATCTTCGGCACTTCTAGTGTTAAAGAAATAACATAAACAGCAAACATTTGTATGCCTTATCAGTATAAATAAAACGTAATAATATAACACTTTAGTATATTATTTTATTGTTCGTACTTAAACGCGATAAGCATGTGTTTTTGATTAGTTGGGAAAGTCATTGAGTAATTTCAGTTTTTTTAGTTTCATGCTTTGTCCTTCGTAGCAGGGTAAGCAGAGAGAACTTAGTGTTAAGATTCTTCGTAGTCGAGTGGTGGAACTCAACGCTGCGTTTTACTTAACGGGCAGGGAAACTTTGCCTTAGCCTTTATAATTTCATTTCTGAGGATTACCTAATAATATTAATGCCTGTTGTTGGTTTTTCTGTTTTTGCATATATAAATTAATATTCACTCAAGTGGAATCAAACCGACAACCAATCTGCTTATAAGCAGGCGTTGTCCAACGACACGGTGGCTTCTGCCATTTCGTTTCTATTATCTATGTTATCGACAAGTCTTAGGCAAACTATAAAATAAATAATATTTCGTACATTACCTACACATTTTAGGTATTCTATACAGAGCCGATATTCTATACAATAGTATAGAATACCGAATTATACAGATTGACCGTAACATCTATTCTAACATTATAAAGCTGAAGAGTTTGTTTGATTGCACGCGCTAATCTAAGGAACTACTGGTTCAAATTGAAAAAAAAAATGTTGGATAGTCGAGGAAGGCTTAGGCTATATAACTCCAAAATAAACTACTGTAATTACGGTCAGAGTTAAGTTCCGCAGGTTAAGCCGCAGGTAAAAAAATGTTTTCCCATACGATACAAATCCTAATTTTAACGGGACCGGAATCGAATCTGAGACTTCTGCGTAATAGATAGGTACTGTACATGTAACTACATTTACACCTGTAATATATCATCTATCGATAAACAGACGTCTTTATATAAATAGATTAATTTAAAGGTTTAGGTTTTCATAGTGCAATGAACTTATTAGCTTTAGTTGATTATTCTCTTTGGATGGTTTTAATACCGATGGTTTTGATGGCGATAGTCGCAGGTTCAAAAACATACAATATATTATAGTAACCCCACATTCAAAATAGGGGGAGGCCTCGGTTGACCTTCGAAAACAGTATCAAGGACACTGAAGGTCACGTAAAAAGCACGAGGACCCCCCAAGGGCACGTATGAAGAGGTTGATGACAGTAGAAAGAGATATGTAGAGACCGTAGCGTTTGGCGCTCCGTTCTCTCTGACTACCCCGCTAGGGATGAAGTTGAATACAAAAAATATATATATATATGTTAACAAATATCAAACATTTCATGTGTTCAGTCGAGGGAACAAATGATTTTGAAGCAAAAAAAATCATTCCTCCGATTCGAAATTGAACCCGCAACCGTCGCGCTTGTAGTGACACGCTGCGCCACTACGTCGTTATGTCAATTATGTTACGTTATTACGTTATTTATATATTAGTCACTGTTTATCCTTATCTAATACAAGCTTTGCCAGTTTCGGTATCGCGTGTACACAATGCAGTCGTTTGAACAAAATATATGTAGAAATAAATATATTATGTAAATAAAGTGTTTTTTATATGAAAATGATAGTGTTACATCAATTATCATAGTGGTGTTAGTGACAACGGGCAGTGAGACTGTGATAATGATTGTGGTTCACGTTTGAGTCCGCTCAAAAGGTCGTTATTAACCTTGGATTGTATGTTTTCTGTTAATTTTTATCTTCTAATGGTTTCGTAAATCTATTGTTTAGTTTTTTTGTTTTCTTAAATTATATGTACATAAAAAAAATTTGTACGTAAATGTAAGTCTAAAATACTGTTAAAATTGCGCTTTAAAATCTCCTGTTACGACTTTTTTATGCTTCTGTATTTTACTATCTTTACATTATATCCTGCAATTAGCGGGTTAGGCAGACGGAATCTAGTATTCAGACACTCCGTATTCCCCACGCACCGCTCAATTAACGCGCAACTTAACGCGGCGCTTTATCTAGTTAACAGAGAGAGAAAATGCAAATAAATCATACCTCCAGTGGGAATCGAACTCACAACCGTCACGCTTACAGTCAGACGGCGAGCTCCTGCGCCACTATGGCGACACAATAATAACTTAATAGTCCTTGTTGATAACAATCTTTGAGTAGCTTTAGCGAAGTATTAAAGGGATTTTCTTATCTAGAATTTTTAAAATGTATATAATATATAATTAGATATAACTGAAGAACAATGATCAATATAATTATAAGTGAAAGTAAGTAAAGAGGACATTGCCTGGTTGAATATTAAAGTGCGGTGTTAAGATTCGAGATTTCGGAAAGCGATTTTAAACGCTTAAGTGGGCAGGAGTCTATCTTACTATGGAGAGCGTGAAATTGTTTGTACATGATTGATTTGTTTATGAAATTCGTATTTGTATGACCACGTTGAACAACATGCGGTGTTAGGTTGCAATATCTACATGAGTGAAAATGGAAAACAAAAATATTTATGTATGTGATAATAGAAAAATATTATCTTGAGAATTTGTCGGAAAGTAGGGAAACGGTAACGGAAGTGTCTTAATGAGAATACAGTGAAAAGAATAAACTGCTTAGTCTGCAATGTGCGGGATACAGAGCCAAACTAAAAATAATAATATTGGAAACAGTCAAAAAATTCCAACCACTTGCCATATAATCTCTTTAATCTGTTTCCTGTAAAAAACTTATTACAAGATTAGTGCACACTGACAGTTAATCATTTAGATTAATATAGTAATTAGATTATATATTTAAAGAATGATAAAAATTAACACTTGTATTAATATGTTAGAAGTTTTCAAGAGGTAAAATGGAGAAACCGGTTTTTTTCCTTAGTCGCTAACCTAACCTACTCGTATATATATACATACATGCGAAATATCAACTTTATAAGTTCAGTAGTTTCGTCTGTGCGTTGTCTGTCAGTCACTTAATGATAGAGTTATATTCGCTCCCTATTTCAGTCAATTTTTTTTTGTACCATTTTTTGTTTATAGACCCATTGAAATAAAATAAACACTAAATGTTAAGAGAAGCTTACCTAAATACAATAGTGAAAACTGCATTTAAATCGGTTAAGCCGTTTCTGAAATTAGCGTGCACAAATGTTCATCAGTTCATGTACAGACAGCGATCACTTACAATTTTATTATATGTTATACGTCGATTATACAAATGAAACTACATAAAAATATCCTCAAATTGTGTAGAAGATTTTCCAATTTTGTGTTCAAAGTGAGTGTGAGTGTTGTGTAAAGTTGCGTGTTATTCTAAAAACAATGGAAAAATTAGAACAAGATACGGAAGTAATGGTCTCTGCCAAGTACAAGGAGAAGAGTCGAAGGAGATCCAGTATATTTTCTCTTCTAAAAAGACAGAAGAAACTGACTAGACAGCATTCTGAGCCTTCCCAAATGATCAACCGAAAGTTTTCAGTGGACTCGGCCATATTGAACCATTTCAATATTAATTCTGATATAGTCAACGGTGACGATGCTTTGGACCTGTCGCCGTTTGGAGGTTAGTTTATTTTTGTGGTGCACCACTATCGCTGCGTTAAGTCAGACGCTGTGCATCTTAAAGTCACTTTATAATAACGATCTGTCTCACCGAGGGTCATAAAAAGTGTTGAAGCCTTGTTATCTTTATCACCAGGACACAAGGTTTAACTAATTATTTCTTCAAAACTAATATTTGTATGCGGTTATTTACTCGGAGTTGACCTTATCGTACTTAGCGTATCTACCTTCATTATCATGCGTCATATTTGGTTTGAGAGTATATATTGTTTGGCCAATTGTTGTTCACTTTAATTATTTGAACGGGAATCAAAGCAGCTACCTTCATCTTGCTTAGTAGCTTCACGCTGTTAATATCCTCGAAGTTATCAAATAAATGAAAATGATTTATTCCCCCGGTGTTAACCGTTACGTTTACAGTCTGACTCTGTGCCACTGCGCTATCACAAGTCGTTCAGATCTGCCATTTCAATCAATTTAAGCCACAATTAAAAACATATAATTAGGCAAGGTTAAGTGTCGCCATTCAACATGCAATGTCTCCACAATTTGGCTGATAGTGGAGAACTGAGTGTCTTAATACCAGGTTCCCAGGTTTCCTCTGCCTAGCCTGCTACGTGCAGGATATAGCGTAAAGCCAAAAAAACACATTCTGACATCAATAAGAACCAGTCTTTACTCATATTAGATTATTAAAGCTCATATGAGTGTTTATCAAGATGAATATTAATATTCTTTACAAAAGTCACAATACAGTACGGTCGACGAGACGTAGTTGAAGTTTTATTTTCTGAAATTTTGGGCATCGTTCATTCGGAAAGAAAATAAGTAATATAGAAAAATCTAAAATTAAATCCGCAGGCCTACAGTACAGCTAACTGCAAGGCGGCCGTAATGTAAAGCCATATAGCTAAAACAAATAGTCTGCTAAATCTCATTAATCATTATACAAAATAACGCTAAAACCACATATTCCTGCTAAAATCTAGCCACTGCTAACAAAAAGCACGTCCTATAGAACTAGCAGGTGCTGCGTCGGACACGGACAGCGAAGGGTCCAGGCCTGGGATGACGGAGCCCCAGGCCGCCGACGACCCGACCATCAGGAAACAGGACATCCTCGCCAGGATAGAGAGCTCGTATGTAGAGGATCCTGATAGAGAGATTGGAGTGGTAAGTCTAAGTTCATTGCAAAATTTGAAAATTTAGCAGAGTGGCAGAAGACATATAGATCTTTGTTAAATTAAATTGGGGAAATACATCAGAAATATGAATATTTAACAAAGTTACAGCTACAGTTATAGTTACAGTCGCACGCTTGTGCGGCTTCCCGCTGACCTTCCAACCGGTCATTCTTTAAAATTCGTATTAATTGTATAGCATTTTTGCAACAACTAATGCTACAAAAATGTGGAAAAAAATATATTTTATTTTGACATTGTGAATGATGGCCAAATGTCCAATGTAGGATTCTTGTTGTTAGGAAATAGCTCTTTTTTGAAACATTTTGAAGTGTTCACAAAACAAGAAAAGGAAATTTTAATAATTTACGACAAACACTTGGGCAATTACCAAGAGTCGCGGGTTCGAGTCCAATGAAAAATTTCTTTTATAATTCATACATCTTTTTTCTTCAAGGCAGGAGAGTTAGTAGAAGAAGTAGCAGAGGAGAACAAATCATTACTATGGTTCCTCCTGAAGCAAGTGAGACCCGGCATGGACCTGTCCAAAGTCGTGTTACCAACCTTCATATTGGAGCCTCGATCCTTTCTGGATAAGTTGTCGGATAATTACTACCATGCTGATTTGCTGGCGCAGTAAGTAATTTTAAGTGCATATGCCCGCAAACTAGGCATCTTATTTTTAAGTTGTACTCGGTGGACGAGTCAGACTCCTACTTAACGAGTTTTTCCCGCACATAATATGTTACACTCATTTTTTTCTATTCCAGGGCGCAAACAATGGAGGACCCCTATCAAAGGTTCAAAGGGGTTCTAAAGTGGTACCTATCAGGGTTGTATCGTAAACCCAAAGGTTTGAAGAAACCTTACAATCCTGTCCTAGGAGAAACGTTCAGGTGTTGCTGGCGACACAAGAACAATGAAACGTATACGTATTATATTGCTGAACAAGTAAGTTGTTTTCTTCTGTTTTACCCTTTATCGAGCATATAAAGTACTGGTCACGAGTTGTGGATGCCCTGAAGTTAGGCTTTATTAACTTTTGCGTATTTTTTTCTCGCGCGCGGGAAGAAAATATTAGAAAAATTGTAGCATCAACTCTGTTCAGACATCTACAGCTAACTTTCTAACTCTAACTTCAAGGCGTTTTGCCAGTCATGACCTACGGTGCCGAAACGTGGACACTAACAGTCGGTCTAGTCCACAAGTTCCAAGTCGCCCAACTTGCTATGGATCGAGCTATGCTCGGAGTCAGAAATTAGGTTATCCGGAAAAGAACCGGGGTTACCGACATCGCTCGCAGAATTAGTACGTTGAAATGGCAATGGGCTGGATTCATCTGTCGAAGGACCGATGGCCGTTGGAGCAGACGAGTCCTTGAATGGAGACCGCAGATCGGCAAGCGTAGCTTAGGGCGCCCTCCAGCTCGATGGACCGACGACCTGAAGAAGGTTGCTGGCTTCGACCGGATGCGGAAGGCGGAGGATCCGGAGCTATGGCGCATCCTGGCAGAGGCCTATGTCCAGCAGTGGACCCGAAAAGACTGATTTGATTGATTGATTGATCACCCAATAACAATACTACACACGAGCTTCCTTCCGATAATTTGCCGTTGCCTACCAGCAACTGCCCGCGTTTGACCCAATTCCACTGGTTTTATAGTCTTTTTCACCTAAATCTTCCCACTTTTACACGAGTACACTATATAGTTTTTGTTTTTTCAATTTGCAGGTATCCCATCACCCTCCAGTCTCTGCTTTCTATATATCTAATAGGCAAGAGGGATTCGTTATAGAAGGCAGCTTACTAGCCCGGTCTAAGTTTTATGGTAATTACGTTAAAAAAATAATAATATTATTATTATATATATAAAAAAATAAATTTATAAGTTATAAGTTTATAAGTTTAATTTAATTTATAAGACAAGTTATGACTATACAAACATTTAAAAAGAGGCTGAAAGATTATTATTTAACGCTATAAGTACCTAGGTTTCGATAGTATTTTTTGTATTTATTTCATGTTCTTGTTTCTGTGTTCAAAAAAAAAAGATTATTTTATAAGCAAAGTATTATGTATTTATTTATATATTTATGTACGTGTGTATGTATGTATTTATATATGTGTGTGTAAAACTAGATATCAGTTCTGTACACCCCTTCCCTTTTCACATAATGTATTCTCTCCTCTACCCAAAGGTTGCCTGGAAGAGATCGCTCTCTTAGCGATAAAGCCGCCAATTGTACTGTTCTATGTATTAATACATGTATATGTGTCTTTTCCATGGTACAATAAAGAGTATTTGGTTTTGTTTGTTTGTTAAGAAAACCAACATTTGTAATTCACATTTCACATTTGACTATGACATTGATAGTTGACATTTGACGTAACCATATGCGGTTATATACAATTGTAATACACTTGTCTTTTTCTTTGTATGTTCTTTTTTCTTTTAAAGGTAATTCCACTTCAGCCATTTTAGAAGGATGCGCTCGGATTCACCTACTTAATTGGGGAGAGACCTATTTAACCACTGCGCCATATGCGCATTGCAAGGGCATTGTTATAGGGACTCTTAGTATGGAACTAGGTGGAAAGGTAAGGGAGTTTTTTTTGTAGTTTTAGCCTTAGTTACCCCTTTGTTAGGAGTTGGAACTTGGGAACCTAGCGTTAAGATGCAAATGCATAGAAGATGACTAAATTCCCATATTCTTTTCTACAGTCTAGTAGTATCAAGTAGTATTGTCTCAAGTCGTAGTGGGTGTATATTCTTGTCGACTTATAATCGTCGACGTCAGAAGCAAGTTCGATATTCGACAGACGAAGATATCGCCTCCGTGGCGCAATTGGCTAGCGCGTTCGGCTGTTAACCGAAAGGTTGGTGGTTCGAGCCCACCCGGGGGCGAATTTTTTTTTATTTTGTAGTTAAAGATATATACAGAATTGGGTATTATAGCCTTTTTTGGAGAATTTGAACATTTGTCGGTCTGTTTAAGATTTTTTTGTTAAGTTTGCATGTTATCTATAAGTTTTGTAACATATATTCTTATCTCTTTTGCCACGCCATTTGGTGGCTAATTCTGGTCAGTAATTATTTTTATCAAACAGATTGTCAATGGGGAAAGATTTTCGGAAATTTAACCTGTAAAGGGTGAAATAAAATAGAGGTTGAAAAATTGTACGGAAATTCATCATCCTTGAAGTTAGAAGCTTTTACAGTCGCACGCTTGTGCCCCTGCGCCACATCTCGCACGAGAATCAATTGCCGATCCTTTTGCTTTACAATTTAGTATGTTTTTTTTAATTTCAGGTACATGTGATATGTCAAGAGACTGGTTATCAAGCGGACGTAGAGTTTAAATTGAGAGTAAGTTATTTTTAAAAGCTTTTTTTTTAAATGATGTCTTATTCATTTTAATATTTCAATATTTTTTTATTTGTGATTTTTATTTTTATAGTAGTTAATGACATTCAATAGTCACAAGTTCAATTCCAATTACTACTATTATTTATGTATTTATATTTAAATAGTTTTTTTTTTCAGTCATTCTTAGGTGGTGCTGATCAAACGAATGCCATCTCCGGTAGGATAAAGCGTGGCAAGGACACCATCGCCTCGATTGAAGGTTACTGGGACGGAAAGATAGATATTAAGGATAAGAAAAATGGGGTATGTCATACTTTTAAAATATTTTTCGTAACTAGAGGCACAAGCGTGCGATTGTAAACGCGACAGGTTTTGGGTTCGATTCTTACACGAGGAAATGAAATATTTCATACGTTTCCGCGCTCTGGTAATGAGGCAAAGCGCAGTGTCGAGCTCCTAATGTCTAATGTCTCAGAATTTGGCAGAATGTGAGAACCAAAAGTGTCTTAAAAATAATTACAAAATAACTTTATAATACCATACAATATAAACACAAAAAATATATATATTGGTGCAATGATAAATAGTTTATAAACTTTCAGCTACGCTGAAGAACAGGTGGCTTATTAAAATAATAAAATAAAATAGCCACAACTGTCACATACAATCATCTAACACATACTTCTATAATACAATTTTACTTTTTTTAGAAAATCTTTTATTTTTAGCTTCGCACTGTGTCCTGCATATACCAGGTTAGGAAACTGAAACCTAGGAACCATAACAATATTCCGTCATAAAATTTAATTGATATGCCTATTTTAACCCTTTTTCAGGACGAAACGAATCTTCTAGACGTTTCCATACTAAAGGAGCAACGTTTACCCAGATATCTGATGAAGCTGGACAAACAGCAAGAGTGGGAGTCCCAACGGCTTTGGATTAGGGTGTCTGAGGCGATACATAATGAAGATCAGGTTTGTATAGTACTATCGACAAGTCGTGGCCTCCTGAAGTTAGGCTAGTAGTTCATTTGCGCTCGGGAAGAAAGTAATTAAAACTAAAAAGATATCCTATAATTACATTTGCGCCGGACACCGAGACCGAACTTAATGAGATTTATAGAGCTTAGTGTGGAATAAGTGGAAATTATATTTTTGAATAAGTTTCGAAGTAAAGAGCGGCGTTAAATTTCGTTCAATATACTTCGTTCGTTCTTCGTTCCAAGTTCGTTCCTTCTGTCTAACAAATTACAAAATTATATGTCTAGCAAAAACTTTACTACACTTTTAGTATATAATAAATGGATATTATTGTTTTTGATTAGTTTTAAAGTTTATCTATGGTTATAGTACGGCGTAAAGTTCCACCACTTTATTCATAATATAGCAAATACGGGCGGACAGTGAAATGGTTTCTATATGTATCTTTATAGCAGAGTATTAAATATTTTTGCTATTTTTTATTGCTTCTTTTTATAATTAACTTGAACTTAAATATGATTTCCGTTTCCGGCTGTCAATCAGTAAGCATCTAAGTGAATCCTCCAAGGAAAAATAGTGAAATTAAATAGATAAATTTGACTAAATTGCGTTTAAAACAATTGCCGTGGACTTAAGAAGTGCCGATCTACGTTATCACAAATATAAAGTGCCAGTAAAAACCAAAACAATCACAAAATTATCGAAATTCTTTTCACCAGTATAAGTTCAAGGTTATTTGTAAAAAGAATCATAGACAATCTAGAAGAAAAGTGAAATGACGCCACAATACTGCCAACCAAAGAAATCTAACATACGATTGGAAACACCACCAAAAGAACTGTCATAACTTAACGCTTTGTCATACGCAAAGATAATTGTGTTTAGTTGAATTTTGTGTTAATTAAATAAAAATAAAAATGGAGCAACAATTTCAAATGCTTTTTGACCAAATGAAAATAGAAATGGACAAGCAAACTACAATGATCACTAACAATCTTCTAAAACAGATGAACGAAAAATTAGTGCCGATATTGGAAGATAATAAAAAACTCAAAGAGAAAATGGAATTACTAGAAAGAAAGGTATATAAACTAGAAAATGACAAGAAAAGGAAT
>DWNA01002373.1:0-11913 GCA_018249835.1 Heliconius besckei
AATGCAAGTTAAGAGAGCAATGGATACACAAGTGAATGTCGCAAGCGATTCTAGCCGACTCTTTAAACGTGGCGATACTAGCTAGCAGCCTACGACACGCATAGCAAAAAAAACTCGGAACAGGTTTGAGTTGTTCCGATGCGCTGCGTGCGGATGATTTTAGTAAATGTAATAATGTTCCCTACAAGGTACTTGTACAAGGCAACCTCGCCTGGAATGAAGCTATCACGATATCTAAAAATGTGCATAAAACTATAAAATGGAAGCCACTGTCTGAAGATGAAATGCCTGAGGTAAATAATAATTTATTTTATATTTTTGCTATAAAAAAAAAAAAACTGCTTGGAGCTTTCTCCCCCACAGCCTATCGGAACCTAGTGTTGAGTCACTCCGTGTATAATTATACTTATAATTATAATTAAAATACAATATTTCCTCCGAGTGAGGATCGAACTCACAATCGTTATCTATCGGTCCGACGCTAACTCATTACGTTATGATTACCTCAAAAAAATCGAGAACGAGTATTAAAACTAGTATTTATTTGTGGAGTAAGTTTTCCTTTCTAAAAAAAATTCATCATGAAATTAGACCCCTGGGAAGTAAATATCTTACAGGTTTTAATTGCGCGAATGTAGACCTACAAATTTGATATTAATTTCAGCTTTATAACTCGATGCTATCTTGAAATAATGCCTTTAGTCAAACGGTCGGTCCATATAAATAGACGGACATCAAATTAATCCTAAATGGGTTGTTTTTTTTTTATACTAGATTCAATGTGATTATATTTTTTTCTAAAATTATTATTTTATCTAAACAGATAAGGGTACATAAGTTGCCATCAGGAGAGAAACGTGTTCGAGTTGAGAGTCTTAACCCCTCATCTACTAATAGTATAGTGACAACGTACTACCAGGGTGAGGTAGCTAATCCTAAAGATACGGCAACTTTGGAGATTATTATGGTATGTATTTTTATTTCTTTTTAATAT
Organism: Heliconius besckei; assembly: GCA_018249835.1. Taxonomy (NCBI): domain Eukaryota; kingdom Metazoa; phylum Arthropoda; class Insecta; order Lepidoptera; family Nymphalidae; genus Heliconius; species Heliconius besckei. The sequence continues at coordinate 995 of DWNA01002373.1, forward strand.
AGGTATATTAGTTTTATTTTACTATTGGTAAGTTGCATTTTATCTATATTAATATTATAAAGGTGAAGATTTTTTTGGTTAAACTAAAATTAAAATTAAAATTGATTAAATCTCTTTGTAATGGATAATTCATTGTTTGGCGAAGGCTGTAAGCCATATGACATTACGCTAATCGTTGCAATGGGTCACATTGACTGACACTGGTGTAAGGGACTCCAGACATTTTGATGAGTCTTGTGTCTTTTTACACTCTTAATTATTTCTGTTTGACTGAAAAAATAGTAAAACTTAGTCTATAGTACATAGGGATTTTTCAATATTATATTTGTTTAAATAGATTTTCGTAGATTAATAATGGTACGTAGTACGTGATAAGATTGAGTCATAGATAATAAATTAAATGATAAAGGGATGATAAATAAGACCATAGAATAGGTAAAGTCTAAAAAGCATATTAGTTAAAAAAATATATTTTATTAAATTATCAAACTTGAATATACATATATACGCCAAATTCGTCCTTGTAAAGCTATGAGATTACGCATCCAATCAAGTCATCGTACATACACACGTAATCACATATGCACAAATAACGTCACATATTCATACTTGCGGTTACATCCACACATGATATTACACATCCACGCATTTACACCAGAGCGCACATTCACACATGAGGTCACACATCCACATATAAGATCACACATCTACACGTTGAGTTACCACTCAAAACCACATATGTGATCATACATCCGCACGTGAGGTCACATGTCGACACATGTGATCACACATCTATACAAAAGAACATGCATTCACATAAAAGATCACAGACGAGTCAAATTGTAGTCTAATTGTTACTACCTTTTTAGTTTTTTAAATATGAGAAAAGTTTAAAAGTATTTTCGAGGACTCACTTATATAATAAATATGAAAAGATATAATTTCTTCACTATTTACTGAATTCTTTCTCTATTTACGAATATAGATGCTTATGAAAGAGCCAGTGGTCGACACGCTTCGTACTGAAGAGCAGCTTGGCTACAGCGTCTTCAATACGATCAGATACAATGTTGGTGTTCTGGGCTTTTCTGTTACTGTCATCACGGAAGTGGATAAGTTTAGGTATGTCCTTGTCCTATTTTGTTTTTTAGTACCGGTCCCGAATACCGTAGCAAATAGTTGACTCGGTCGTGTTCGCACTGAAGTTAGCTGTAGATGGGTGCGCAGATTTGATTTAAAGGTTTTTCTTTCTGTTAATTAGGGTTCCGTACCTTTTGAGAAAAGAAGTAACCCTTTTAAGATTACTTTGTTTTCCGCTCGTCTATCTGCCTGTCTATCAATCGTCTTTACCTCAGGAACACTTGGAGATGTCGAGTTGAAATTCAAACCATACACTCAGATCTATGGCCCCTACATTTACTTTATAAAAAATATAGCCGTTTATATAGCAAAAAATGCGTATTTCTAAACACAAAGGTTGAGTTTTTCTGGAATGAATGGGAAAATGAAAACCTAACTCCGGGGAGGCCACACATACAATTAAAATAACGTAATATACCCTTTTTATACAGCGTGTCGTACGTAGATCAACGTATAGAGGACTTTCTAAAGAACTTCGCTCGAGACACGAATCGGGGCGGAGAGAAGGCACTCGCTCCGGTGAGGCGCGCCCTCGAGCAACTGAAATATACATCTGATTACGACCTAAGTGACGAGGTCATTGTTTTGCTTAGTTTCTTTTTATTTGTTAATCTTGACTTGTATTGAGAATGTGAATTTTGTTGTTATTATATAGTTTCAGGGGCATCCTGTATTCCGCACATGGTAGGGTAGGCAGAGGAAACCTAGTGTTGAGAGAACTTTCCTTTCTCCATCCCATTTTCCGTTGAATTCCGGAGGCGTTGCGTATTGAGTGCTGCGTGCTGGCTCCGCTTTGCCTCTAAAATATTATATATTTCGTTTCCTCGAATGGGCATCGCACCTACAATTTGTCGCCTTTACAGCTACTACTGATATCAAGGCCAATTTATAATTGAAATAATTATTTTGCTTAGTATCCTTTTGTTAATAAAATTTCTGGTCATTGAGAATTTAGTCTTTATTATATTATGTCATTATATATTAACTTATAACAAAATATATAAATGTTTGAGATCTTTACTTCACACTAAGTATTACTTTATTTGATGATCTTATAACTGATTCTATATAATTTAACGAATGAAAAGTGCTCGCCCTTAGTGAATAAAGAATATATTGATTTTTACTTTTTTATTTTGTTAGGCGAGCCAATGTAACTAAAAATATGAAATATAAGTTTTGTTACAACAGATAAAAAAATTAACTGATTTAGGATTATTATAAATTTATTTATGATATTTAATTTAATAGTTGCATAAAATATAAAATGTGATTAAATTTATAGTTTGAAAGATATTGGAGTGAGATCGAAAGTCAGGAGTACCAGTTCCAAAGGCTCTATACTGAGGTAATTATATGATTTTCATCGTTTTGATCAAGTTACGTCCGGTATATTGTTAAAAGTAAGTTAGTAAAACATACATAATTATACATCACAACTGTTGCCATCTCTTTTTTTATTAACTAATAGTATTAGATATAGCATTTCATTTTTAGCCCCCGACGCATACAAAAGGGTGTTATAAAAGTTTGACGTGTCTGTGTTTATCTGTAAGTCCGCCTGTAACTCCCACACGGATGATGCGAGTTTGATCTAGTTTTTATTTTCTATCACAACCATGATAAACTATGTTCATTCGTTAGAAGTTTAGTGTCGGGGTTTCTATATTTTTTTTATTTATAGAACTGTGCTACAGACATATTTTTAATTAATACAAAATATGGTCATATTTTGTATTTATAAAATATTTCATTATTTTTGTCGAAGATTTTATTTATTCTGCTTATATTATTATAGGCTGAGGCGGTACATCAAGTGAAAATGGCAGACATCAATAATTGGATCGAAAAACACTTCTCTTCCGGTAACAAGACGTTGTTTCAGAAACTTTCTATTCAGGTAATTATTAAACTCCTTTTTTTCATTATTTATTAATTGTTCTAATAATAAATGTGTGAAGATGCTAATGAGACGAGACTTAATCAACTCATAACGTTTTTTAAAAAAAAACACGATTCAAACAAATCGTCTATGTTTCTAACGTATTTAAGAGAGTTGTAGCGCAGGAGCACAAAGTAAGACTATAAAATCGACTGGTTGTGGGTTCGATTCCCATTCGAGGAGATAAATATTTATTTACATTTATATTTATTCGCTCTGGTGTCGAGGCAAATCATGGCTATGAGATCCGCAACTTAACACGCAATGCCTTCAGAACTCGGCGGAAAGTGGGGAACGGAGTTAACACTACGTTCCCTCTGCCTACCCTACTGAGTGCGAGATACAGCGTAAAGCTTATTTTTTATTTATTTGATTTATTAATTCAGATTGTCGGAAACATGCCCAAAAATGGAAATGATACAGCAGAAGAAGCAAAACCAAAGAGCTTGAAACTCCATTATTTAAATGCAACCGATTCCGGGGACCCAAAAGAAGACAAAAACAACTTTATCATGGATATCGACGAATTCAAGAAAAAATTACCTTTTATTAATGTTCCCAAAAATGATTTGCCTCAATCCTAATCATCGGCGTAGAAAGGAAAGGGAGGGGGGCCGGGTGGTCAGTGCCCACCCCAGAACTTTACTTACGAAAAAATTGCCCCAAAAATTAAAAAAAAGAATTGACACGAACATAATCTGTTCAAAACTAAAGTCTTGGCCCCATTCCCAGAATAATTCTTTAGATACGCTTGTGGTGCTAATTGAATATATAATGCATTTATTGAATATATAATGCAAAATATTAGCTTGAAAATATTGAAATATTAACTTAAAAAAGTAAAAATATATATATGTTTATCTAACCCCACTTCTGTCCTATTTCTATCCTTCCCTTTCTTTCTAAAGTTCTTGAGCGTATTGTTCATCGTCAAGTTTCTCAATTTCTAGTAAAAAATGACCACTTAAGTATATTTCAGTCTGGTTTCCGTCCTGGACACAGTACTACCACTGCCTTGCTTAAACTATGTGATGATATTCGTTCTAGAATAGATAACAAGCGGGTCACTGTCCTTGTTTTGCTTGACTTCTCCAATGCATTTAATACTGTGGACTTTGACATTTTGCTTGCTACTCTTGAACACCTAAATATATCCACTGACGTCATCACATGATTCCACTCCTATCTACATAATCGCCAACAGAGTATACGTTATGATAATAAGATTTCCATTCCTTGTTACCTTAAAGCAGGAGTTCCACAGGAAGGAGTATTGTCTGCTTTGCTATTTTCAATATTCATTAACACTTTAACCAATTTACTCACTGTACCTTTTCATCTATACGCTGATGATCTGCAAATATATGTATCGTCACCTATTGACACCTTATCAGAAGCTATTGAACGGATTAATCGTAATCTCCAAACAATATTTCTATGGAGCAAAACGCATGGCTTAAATTTAAACACAAGTAAATCTCTGTATATTATTATTGGTAGTCAAAAACAAATTGCTAAACTCAATTGCCAGCAGTTACTTATGATGGTACTCCTATTTCCTATAGTAATTCCATTAAAAACCTATGTATCATCATGGATAACACCTTATCTTGGGCTTCGCAAATTTCACATATTAGTCGTAAAATGGGCGACGATGGGTTTTCTCAAGAGATGGAAAAATTTCCTTCCAATCAAAACAAAAATATTATTATCCACTTCCCTCCTTCTTCCTATTATTGACTATGCCGACATTTGTTACCTTGACCTTTTACAAAAACATCTAGATAAGCTTGAGCGTCTACAAAATCTCTGCATCAAATATATTTTTGGGTTGAAAAAATTCGATCATATATCAGCTTTTCGTGATAAGCTTCAATGGCTAACAGTCCGGCATCGTCGATCTCTCCACGTCCTATGCACACTTTATTCTATCCTTTCCCATTCCAACACTCCCCGTTACCTTAAAGAGCGCTTCACTTTCCGTGGCACCGATTCCACGCTTCAGCTCAATCTTCGCTCCAAAAGTGACAACAAATTAAAGATACCTACCTGCAACTGTAGGTTATATGGAATCTTTTACTGTTAAAAGTGTTATCTTGTGGAATGATATTCCACGATATATCCGACATTCAGAATCAATTAGTTTATTTAAAAAAACCCTTAAGCGTTATTATTTGGCACAACAAAAAACTTTATAGTGTATGTGTGTATACTATTTAGTTATGTGTTTGTTTATGTATGCAATAAAGAGTTTTATCTATCTATCTATTTACGTTATATGTTTTTTAACCCACTTCCACAGGTTCACTGGAAGAAATATCTTTTAGAGATAAGTCCAACTTTGTTAACCTCATTTCTTTAACTTTATTTTGTTTGTTTATTTTATTTATAATGCAATAAAGAATATTTATTTTTTATTATTATTACGATTCGTAACTATATATTATTTTTACTAGTGATGTAACGAATATCTTGCGAATTTAATTATAAAAAATAAATAGCTAGAATATTCAATATATGCTTACCTATTAGGTAAATAATATTACAAATCCGTTTCTATCATAAGAAATATGATTTGAATATCGAAAAATGTATGTACGAGTAACTGGCCATTGTAATCATATTATTGGATTTTCATTTACTTTATCATTTGGTTTAAATATTTATATGTACTTTGGATAAAAAAAATTAAAATTAGGATTACTAAATAACAATCAATCTCATTTGATCTTAAAAAAAACTGTGGCGTAAACAATATTATAATAAAAGAAAAACAATATTTACATCACGGATGTACAAAACATCCGTTATTGAAAGTGTTATTATAATATTTTAAGTTTATTTTGTAATTGCATGTTATTGTTTTATTTATTTCTTATTTGTACATACATAAAATGTATTTTAGTGTTATTCCACATTTTGAGTCATTGTAGTCATTTGAACTGGGCGCCTCTTGAAAACCGTCCAAGCGCTCGACCTGTGGTCAGATTATTAATTTAGTGGTCAGTGACCACCAAAATAATTCTTTCACGTGTATTTTTTATTTTTAATAGACAATACGATGAGCTAGAAATAAAATTTACTGATTATTCCTCGTTATATTGAAATATAAAATTAAAAAAAAATTTTACTCTATAATTTATTTGTATTTGAAATATGTTCTAAATTTGGGAATAAATCCTTTGGTTTTACATGTCAACTATTTAATAAATTTTTATTAAAAGTTAAGAAATAATTTAAGTAATTTATGATATTCAATTTCTCATAAGTCCTAAAGGGTTATTAGGATACTTGTTTGGGTTAGTTATGATTACGTTACAAGAAAAAAATGAAGGTAGAGTAATATTAGTAGTCTTAGGACTTGAAAAATCATCACAGGTGTCAGTTTTTTCAATGATTTTTTAAAATCAATATAATATGAAAAAGACATGACAGATTTTTTTTCTTCATATTTTTCTCATAACTGTCTCGACTTATTCCATCACCTGTTTTCATCTATTCTGTGATTAAGTCTGTCACAATCATAACAATACTTTAGGTACGTTTACACGCTTGCTAAGCTTAAAGTATAATTTATGATTAAATAAATAACTCTGCCCAATTTCCTCACCTTGTCTATACTCAGTGGTCAGTTAACTGTCATTTGACACAATAAATACCGCGAAAATTTTTGTCCGCCTTCATTCAAATTTCAAATAGCATCTAGTTATTGTATTATAATCAGATCTTGATCACAATGTCTAAAAGTAAAAGGAATAGAACTCACAGAGCTCATAAATTTAAACCTGAAGTCAAAGTAGTCAATGGGACGAAGCCAATTTTAACTACAAGCAAGAAAAGTGAGAAAATTGAGGTTCTCTCTGAGCCTATTAAATCTGCTTCTGATAAAAAGCTTTATAAGTGAGTATGGGGATTTTAAAATACTTTCAATTTTTTTTATGAAACAAAATCTAATTGTTTTTATATTACGTACATGACAAATTATTCTATTATAAATTTTATTTTTATAAACGAAAGTATTAAAATAGGCACTAGATGTTATAATGTAATATATTTAAAATAATGTGTAGTTAAATTATATACTGTTGCTTTCAATTATGAAACTAAAACAGTAGTATAGTACCTTTAGCTACACACATTATTTTAAATATATTTGACCATTATGTCTTGAATTGTACTGCAAGTTTACATATTATCTTGTAGAACAATAAGGTTAGAGAATGGTCTAACTGCACTACTCATATCAGAACCAAGTAAGTCATCTACTAGCAATGATAGTTCAAGTGATGAAGGAAGCAGTGAGACAAAGAGTACAGACCATGGTGGTAAATCTGCTAGTAGTGATCAACTTGGTACCACAGGAGGAGCCGACACTGCTGGAGAAAAGCTGGTAAGTTACATACAGTTAATCTTCTATTGAATAGTGTCAAAGTCAGAGTTGTCTTTGCAATATGTAATAAATTCAAATTTATTTCATTTAATAAAAATATATACCGAATTTTGATATTGTATTTAAATATATTTGTTGATATATAACTTTATTAATATTTTAAGTCTAAAATATAAGATAAAATTATTTAATATTTTTTTATTGAATGCTTTGCATGCATGTTTGATATAGTACATATGCAACAAGACATTGATCTAGTCATGTGTCATGTTATCTTGAACAATGTTATTATTGCTGTAGTCCTAGTCCTAGATTTTTTAGGTGTTATTATAATAAAAATCTATTAATTTAGGTAACCTTCATATTAAGTGGTCTATAAAATCTATCACAATTTTGAGTTTATTATTTAAAAATGACATATATTTTTCCACTAATAGGATATATAAATTATATTTTGCTACATTTATTTAAAACCCATTCATGTTCCCTTGAGTGATTCAAAATTAAATGCTTAACATTTAACTAGTCCTCACCAGGTTACTTAATTGAGCATTTATCACACAAAAGATGAATTCATTAAATTTTTTGTTATTACAATTTAAATTGTCAAAAGTAATTGATTTGAAATATTAAAGTAAATAATTGATTCGTTAACAAAAACACATTTTATTATGTTTTTAAAATATATTGGCGAGGCCAGTTGTGGCGCAGGGGCACTAAGTGTGACTGTAAATCGACTGGTTGTGGGTTCGATCCCCACTCGAGAAATTTGAAATATTTATTTCAAATTTATATTTCCATTACATCGCTCTGGTGTCGAGGCAAAAGGTGGCGTTGAGTTCTGCTACTCGACAAGCAATGCCTCCAGATTTCCGCGGGAAGTGAGGAACGAAATTGTCTTGCACACAGCAGGGTAGGCAGAGGTATTATATATATTTTTCAAATATATAGGCACAATTTTTACATACTAAAATCGATCTATGTAGTTATTAGTAATTACACGTGATAGGTAGGTTAGGTTAGGTTAGTCAGATAGACAAACTGATACAAGTGAGAGAGGAGGCTACGTCCCACCAAAATTGAGAGCTTTTAATTTATTTCGCACTCTAATTTGTTTCTAATTTTCCATCTATATGAAGTCGGGAATATCATTACATTTGCAAGAGTAATAAAAACAATTAAATAAAAAAAAATGTGACTTAGATGTTTTAAAGTCGAAGCACGTTGAGTTCCGCCATTTAACACGCAATGGGCGGACAGTGGAGAACAGTGCGCACTAGGTTCTCTCCGGTCTCTGCCTACAACCTACAATATTACACATAACATTAAGCCTGAAACAGAAATCGTTTCGATTAAAACAAAATTCATATTTAGTAAAAATATAACTTGTTATAGGCAGCATGTGCTCTTTCTGTTGGAGTCGGCAGTTACAGCAACCCAGCAGACATACAGGGATTGGCGCACTTTGTAGAACACATGTTGTTCATGGGCAGCGAGAAATACCCAAAGGAGAATCAATTTGCTTCGTTTGTTCAGGTAAATAGAAAACATTACCGATTTATGTATTAATTGACGCCGTTGTAGCGCAGCGGTCTAAGCGTGTGACTGAAACGCAATGTTTGTGGGTTCAATTACCACTCAAAGGGATTAATTATTATTCATTAATATTTTAATTTCTTCTCTGGTAACAAGGTAAAAGCGCAGCGTCGAACTCCGCCATAGAACACGTAATAACTCGAAAAATTTGTTGGTAAGTGCGGAGTGGAGTGTCTTAACACTATGCCAGAAATTTTTGCAATCTTTGTTAAATACAATAAAGTTTTTTTATTATCAGTTTCTATCATAAATAATATAAATTCAGTTATTAAATAGTGTTTAATAATATAAATTAAATTACCATTTTTACCTAAGTACTGTTAGTAAATATCTTTTAACATGCGTTCTAAATAGACAGAAGGTGGTTACGACAATGCTTCGACTGACAGCGAGGAAACAACCTTTTACTTTGAGGTACAGGAGAAACATCTCCCAGAAGCTATGGATATATTCAGTCAGTTCTTCATAAGTCCACTCATGAAGAAGGACGCTATGCAACGCGAAAGAGAAGCTATACAATCTGGTAATAACAATGATTTATGTAGAAAAAAGTAATATATTTTATTTTATACTTCTAAAAAAAGAACAGACGTTATAGATGTACATACTTCCTAAAAGTTTAAGTCTTATTTTAAAAGATTCTTTTGTCTTGAAAATATTAGACAACTAAGTTATACTTAATTTGCCACGTAAATAATACAATTAAATAATATTTCTACTAACTACGAGTATGTCATGTTGCTCTTCATATTGTTAACAAATTCATACATGCAATAAAAAAATGCATTTTCATTTCCTGGCTCTAGTAACAATACAAAACGCAACATACAGTTCCGGAATCCAATCCGGAAACAAGCAATGTTTCGAAAATTCAGTGGAAAGCAATGAATGGAGGGAGTGTTTTAACAAAAGGACCATAAAAAAAAATAATACATAATTTTTCTATTATAGAATTTTCATTGGCCTCTCCGTCGGATGCAAATCGTAAAAACCAGCTCATCTCATCCCTTTTCCCGGAGGGACACCCAGCTAGAACATTTGCTTGGGGTAATATACGTAGCTTGCGCGACGATGTACATGATGATGACAAATTGTACAAAGCTGCCCACGAGTTTAGAAAACGTCATTATAGCGCCCATAGAATGACTGTGGCTGTACAGGTTGGTTGAGTGGGTTTGAAATGAATAGTAATGTTAGCTTGATTGGGGATTTTTGTGTAGAAATACATTCATAAAAAATGAAAGACCCTTTTTTTGAAAGTTTAGTATTAAGAATAAGTATAATGATAATGACAAAAATGTCATTGAAAATCGAATATAAAAATACAATTGATGTTACAATATTTACGCAAGTGTTTTAATTTTTTGCCGGTCTATTATAATCAGTATTTGTACTCAATAAACATTGTCTTATTAAAGACCGATAAAAATTAAAACACTTGCGTAAATATAAAAAAAAATCGATTTAAATATAGTCATTTCTCGTCGTAAGAAACTATTTTTTACTTTTTCATAATTTGAGTATATTCTTTAGTTTAGCTGCGCCTATGGAACTTTCAAAGATTATTCTATATTCTATACTATAATATTAATAATTATTAAAAAATCTCCAGTATATTTGCCCTTGAAAGCTTTTGATTAAATTTTGTTTATTTAAGAATGGAACGAACAATTTTATTTAAGAATCTGGTTTTTTTCAAAAAATTAGAAATTTCAAATTTTGTCATAAATTGGCAACCACTGCAATATCGGCGAACATACAGGGGGTGAAATGGATAGGTACTGAAATCCTCTACTCATAGACAACCGTTGATCTGTCGATCGCGTTACAGCCTGTATACTCAACGCAATA
>DWNA01002374.1:0-11911 GCA_018249835.1 Heliconius besckei
AGGTACTGTAATAAAAAATATATGTAAGTAAATGTCGATTTAATCCATATTATCAGGAGTATCTATAAATTTTTAAATTATTTATATCCATATAGTTTTACAACTACTGTACTTAAGCTTATGGAAAATAACATCTATTGAACAAAACAATAAGTTTTTGGACTTCCGAATCTATTGCATAAAACAAAAGCTTTTTTGAGAAATTAAATCATATAAATACCAAATCATGTATTTACAAGCTTATTATTTATAAACATTAATCAATTTACTTAGATTTTTCTCTTTACAACTTCTAACTTTTTCGCTGCCGTACCTTTTATAACTTAGTATTGGAATTGCTAAATTCAGAAGTCGTCAAACTGGCAACGTCCTTGCTTGATACAACACCGGAAATACCTAAAGCCAACGTTCTTTTTTGTAATTTAATTAGAAAAATAAGTCATATTTAGCATTCTTTGCGCCAACATAATATTTTATTGAAAATAATTAATTAACTTCGAAAAACATTTTTTACAAATTATATTTTAGATTTTTTATAATAAATTCCATTTTAAAGAGCGTCTCAACTGACAGAGCGTCATTGTACGTAATGGAGTCGATCTTTTATTCCACAAAGTTGTGATTGATGTTATTAAGGATTTTTATACAAATATCACATAAAATTGTGTATAATTGTTTATTGTTGGAGTGAAGCTTAAACGTAGAAGTGATTTATGGATACCAAGGATGAAAAAACGTGTATAAACAACCTCATTTTTGCCTCAATGGTATGTGTGCCATCAAAATATTTTGGAAAGTTCACTATAATTCTATTTACAACGTGAGATTAAAAAAGAACCTATTGTATAAATCAAGTTTAGACTATTAATAACACAGTTCCCGTATTCATATTTTGTAAAATCTTTAAGAACAAGCCAGTATTTTTAAGCTTTGTCATTCGCGTAACTGGGTAGCTGCACGAAAGGTCATGCATTCATTTGTCTTTTTATTTTCAGAATGATTGTAATGCAAGTGCCAATATGGGATTGTTAAGTATACGCTAACATAACGTAAATACTTATTTTGGTTGCCGAAACACGCGGGTTAATGGTTTTACGAGGGCAAGTTTGTTATCCAACGTCAGATGAAGGGATGGCTTCTGACCAACCTGTGAAGAAAAAGCAAAGAATTGATGGTCCTGACATTGACGATGCGAGTGACAAATCTGCTGAGGACATACTCACTGACATTTACGATTCAGAGACACCACCTGCCGATAATTCTGGAGATTATACATCGAGGAATGGTGAATCTCCAGATAGCGGGACTGTGAGCGAGGATGCAGTTGACTGTTCTTCTATTTTAAGGATCCCTAGTGATACAAATGTTGACATCTTACCTTCGTGCTCCAATGATATACCTCACTGGACTGCGGCTGATGACACACTGCTGGCTGAACTCAGAATTATACAGAATGCTTTAGTTGAACAATGTTTGTGTGGTTTTGATGAAAATTCTCTCTGTCAATTGTTTGACAGGAGATTACATATCGCATCATGGCCAATAACATGTTCTCTTACTTACCTGTCAACTATGCAGCTTATGTTTGATATATATCTGAAGCAAAACAACACAGGCACTATATGTTCAAGGTTGATGTATGCATGTGACTTGTTTGTGAGGAACAGACATGATTGGATCAGTGAGGTTGTGGAACTATCGGAACATAAAAGTAAGTTTATTACATTTGTAGCATGTAGAGTATTAGCTAGCTTTCTAATTGTTTCCAAGGATACTGTTGATGAAAATTGGTTACAACAAATAACAGAAAATATATACTTGTTTGATAGGATAAATAGGATCACAGTACAAAAAATAAACTTTAGCTTGGACATAATTAAGAGGATAGTTGAATGGAAAGATGTTGTGCAGCATCCATTAGAAGAGAGTAGTCTTGTAAATACATCTGGTAGTGTCCAAGTGGCAGAGGATAATCCCTTCAGAAGTGGTCCAAGTTGTGGTAGCAGTAGTAACAGTGCACAAATCCCCTCTAGTTCCCGTAGTGATAATTTACACAGTGCTTTCTCTAATCTACAAACACATAGTAGTTCACCTTCAACATCCTCAGGTGAAAACGGTGATAGTAAATCTGTACAGTTTCAACTTAGCGAGCCAGTGTTAAAGTTTCCCCATGACACATCAAATACTAGTATGGACCATTCTGAGTCACCGGAACCTCCCCAGGCGAGGATAGAGAGAGTGAATGAGCATGGTTGTGTTACAGTTATACTGACTGACTCTGAATCCTTCGATACATCCCATATTAAATGTTTAACGATAAAAACGTTAGAGCATCACTGGCCAATATTGGTTAAAAATATGAAACTGCTTCTTCTAAGGTACCTGAATTTATCTAATGCTGAAAATTGTATATTAACATTCTTTTCCCTATGGGAGAACATTATTAGTGTAAAGGCGAATCTCTCAGTAATAGATACGAAACCATTTTATGCAGACTTACAAGGATTTGTTGATCTTCTACGTAACACAATGCTGCCAAGCTTAATATACACACAAATACTCAGTTTGTTTAATGAAGTTCTTTGCTATGGCTCAACACTGGCTCTTCAAGATATTTTACCTGAAGAGATATGTTGTCTTGCGCATTCTATTGTAAGATATGTTAAAGACTTTCGATTACTAAGTGAAGTGAGCGTTCAAAGCAGTAGGAGTGGGTTTGGTTTCTTGGGCCACGACTGTACTGTCATCCGTGATTATTCCCTAGGACCAGAGGTAGCGCCTTTATCCTCATCTATCCAATTAGTAGACCAAAGTTACGGTGACGAAGACAACGATGATACATCACAATCTCGTAGCGAAGTAGACAAAACCATGTTACAAAGAATGTCCTTGTTAGTTCTAAAGTCAGTAGCAGTCACTGTGAAAGAAATGCGTTGTGATTCCTCTGACAGTTCGATAGATTCATCAGATTACAATGCAATTCAGGATATGCAAATCGTAGAAAGATCGATTCGAGATGTATTGAAAAAATTAGATGTGTTCATTAGAAATCGATTTGAATTTCATCCAGAAACACCTTTTACGAAGATGTTGATCCATCTCTTTAGTGAACAAGACGATTATCTTATTGAGTCCATGGTGTGCACTTTAGATATTACTGTAGGTATTGTCTATAGGAATTCCATGTATCCCGATTTAATACCCATGTTGAATCCCATCATATCTTTTATAGAGTTCCTCAAAGTAGTGTCCCATGATAGTGATGTTTTATTAGACTATCTTGTAAGCAATGAAACATGTTTTTTGTTGTATTTGTTGAGGTTTTTAAAATATGTCAGAAGGAATTGGCCTAAGTTCTTGGAGTCTTGCCAACAAGCTGACTCAGGAGGTACGAGAGGGTTAGATGATACAATGAGGGTTTTAATTCGGCTGCGTTTACAAATCAGTAGGCTTGTATCGAAATCTCTATTTCCATATAATATAAGCCCTGTACTACGACTGCTGGAGGTTTGTGAAAGTTTATATGAAGGAAATGAGTTTAGCTGAAAAATAGAACTTTGAGCTTATATTAATTAGCAATGGTACAAATGTTTACTTTTTCTACTAAATTCAAATGTTGTATATAAAATATGTTATTTAATGTATGTAATGACTCTTTACATTAAGAAAGCATTAATTTCAACAATGAAAGTTTCATCAAAATATCTTATAAATAATTTCTGTGTTGTTATTATTGTAATTATATTTTTTGATGGTAATTAAAAGAAAACGGTTATAACTTTCACTTGAAAATTTCTTTAAGACTGGCAACATAATTGACATTCCAAAATTTGTTGATTGGCTTAGATTTAAGTAATTATTAGATTTGAATATTAAAATAATTTATATTAATTATAATGTTGTAATTTTCGTGTCCATATAGTAATTAATTTACTCATTGATGTCTTCCCAGATTAAATGGTTTTTTAATAATCTTTATTATTATTACACATTTTGTGTTAATTTGCAATTTTTTGATAATAAAAAAACAACATATATTTTGTATACTTTTTTATACAAATAATAATTTAAAAAAATGAAGTGGATTTTATGAAATAACTATTTAAGTGCCTTATTGCAACATTGGTGCTTAACACTTTATTGTAGTTGTATATGTACTTTATATTTGTTTACGATAAATAATAATTTAATTTATCATATACTTAATTTCTAAGGTAATTTAGCACTAATTTATTATATTATTTGTATATTTGTAGCTGTAATGCATATAAGATGCGGGTTTTAATTATGTTTTCTACTAAATTATATTCCATGTCATGATGTAAATATATCACCATCAATTACCATTTAATATGTAACTTTAATCAGTATTAATACAATATCATAATTTATATAAATATATATATATGCAAACATAATAATTATAGTTAATAATTTTTGTTTACTTGATAAATTCATTAAATTGACTGCAATCTTATAAATATTTTCTTTTTCATTATTAAAAATAAAATGAATTTATCAACTATGATAACTTTGTATTGTGAATCTTAAACATATAACAAATTTATTTAAAACTTCAGTTATATTTTTTCACTCTTATTATAATTAAATCTTGAATCTCAATTATGTTCAATAAATAAAAACGATCAAAAGTATACAACAATATGAAACTAATATAAAATAAGAAAATAAAATGTACTTTAATAATAATCTTGCCAATAATATAATCAGAAATAACAAAATTATATTCAATAATTTAAGTTTCATTATAAAATAATATAAAAATGAATTTTTAAAAAATCAGAATTAATGTACTTAACACGATTTTTACAAATAATTGTTCCTTAAATCATAAAAGACAGTATAATAAAAGTGACATCAAACATATCCAAAGTTTTTTAGTTTTAATTTCTTCTTCATTAATTCATCACTGATAAAGATTTTTTTTTCACTTTTTCTGTACTGTATTATGACTTGTGTATGCATATTTGTTTTGACAGACACATCTGAATAGCTAATATTGTATTGTTAATGTTGTAGTAATGGTATATTAAAATAACAATAAAACAAAATATTTTTGTATATGATCCATAGTATTTGGTTTAATTTCAAATATCATGTTTTTAATTTACATCTTCTTCTGAAATTAAGGTAATATCTATGTTACACAAATAAATACTCTGTCACCCCAAACCTGATCTCGACTACTCAGTGGAGTGGATTTGGATACATGTAGGTTTATCATACATTGACGATAAAAATTTTTACTCTATTTCTATACCTTTTTGTTAATCTTATCTTATCTTTTCCGACTGATTTTGGGAAATTAAATTACTTTCTATTCAAACCTACAAACATGGTAGTGTAACCCAATCCATTAAATCCCAATTCCCACTGCACGGTGCCTTGATTATATTATACATATTTACAATTTTTTAAGTGTGTGGCTTTGCGACGCGACGTTTGCGGGTTCTATTTCCAATAAACTTTATCTTGGATCGGCCGTAACATTTTCGTCAGAGAAAAAAATCTTAAATCACCGTCTAGAAGTTTCACTTGAAGAATACTATAAACTAAAAAGACTGAGCAAAATAAAAAAATGTACTTTTGATAATTCACGTACTTCGTTTAGAAAGTTCGTTCATATCTACTAGCATGGAGTACCTATGCTTTATTAAAAAAGACATTTATCTTAGATTCTAAAGTTTTTGTTAAACTATTTTTATACGTCTCTAGGGTGGAGTGTTTCTTTCTCAAAAGCTATTCTGTTTGCCCTTTCATATCATCAAATAGAGCAAAGATGGAAATCTCCGGCCTAGATTTTGAGAATAGTCTATTTAGGGCGAACTAGGTCAGCTCGCTTGACCTGAAGTTTTCTTTTATCTATTATTGTAGATATTGTTGTCATGGTCTAAATTCTGGTATATTTAGAATGCTTACAAAATTAAATGTGTTGAATAGAATTTGTCTAATTTATTGCTTTAACGTCTTTTAGCTAGCATTCGACGCTTAATGTCTCGAAAATTCGGCGGAGAGCGTGGAACTGAATGTTTTAACACCATGGGCATAGGAAGAGAGGGAGCCGGGTGGGCCGTGCCCACCATAGAATAGGCTTGTGTTCACCATAGAAATTTTACTTAGGTACAACAAAATTTGTCCCGAAAAATAAAATAAAAAACATTTACACGTCCATATCTGTTCAAAGCTAAAGATGCCAGCCAGCCCACCCCAGAAAATATCTCTAGATATGGTATTACTTAACACCAGGTTACCCTACCTACCGGCGTCTATAAATTCTGGATACAACGTTAAGCAAAAAAATATGACATAGGAACAGTTTTTTGATTAAACAACGTCTATAATATAGTGATTAAGGAATTATTAATTTGCATTAGATAAATTAACTTCCAGATCCAGAACAACTACCTTCTATAGTTCATTATACAAATCTGTCATAGTCGAGAATCGAACTCACATTTACTCTTTTACCAAATTTCCTAGCATCTATACCAAGGCCAGTCGTGTGAAAGTTAATTCAATCTCGTATTTAAAAATTTTTTTGTTAGACAGAAAATATTTGGACTTATAAGAAGTTTGCCGGAAGCGACATTCGCGTGATGAGCATTATTAAAGGTAAAGGCGCAACGATCGATTGCGTGCTACCTGGGAATGGGGATCGAGGAATTTAGTTGCAAATTATGAGGATATTTTAATGGTACATATCCTTTATGGTGAGTTGAAAACTTTTAGGCTTCTGGGTGTTATTATTGTTTTATTTAGTTTAAATATATTATCTTTAATGATTTGGCGTAGGTAATAACTTAATAAGTATTATACCTAATATTATATTTGCAAAAATCTAACTTTGTTGTTAGCTTATTTAATTTATATAAACACTATCAACCAACACATGGTTATGGGTTTACGCAGTTTTCAAAGTTTTGTACATAGCACGGACTCCGTAAAATGTCTTGGTTTTAAATGTCTGCAGATATATAGAGTCAATCTCTCACTCAACTTCAGGTATTTTCCCATATATTAGGGGAGATAGAGGGAACCTAATAGTAAGACATTGTGTTGTCCACTTTTCGTCCATGCGGGAACGCCGCCGCGCTGTGTTTACCAGAGCGGGGAAATAGTAATAATTTAAAAGTAAGTGATCTTTCCCCAAAGTGGAGATGGAAATGACAACCGTCGCGTTTAAAGTCCCACGCTGTGCGACAGAGCCACGTTTTACATTAAAAATACGATAAATCATATTATTTTTAAGTTTCATCTGAAAAAATCCAATATAAAAACGACTTCACTTGACCTATTACCCCGGCTGTGACCTGATACGCTGGAGTATCACTAACTCGCTATGCAGTGCACACGTATTACCGTATCTAGATTAATTGCATGACTTGCTCCAATTAAAACTTAAAAGGAAGACTGCGTGGCTGTGCCAACTCGCGTAGGTAAAGAGGTCGTTATAACACTTCAAATGATTTAAAATACCTACGTTATTATAGATAGGTACCTATATTTATTTAAATTTTGTATTACAAAAATATTTTTTATGAGGCCGTCGTAGCGCAAGTGAGACTTGTGGGCTTGTGATTCTCACTCGAGGAAATGAAATATGCGGCTGTTTTATTACTTAAAAATTTTTAATTAAGAAGTTACTAACAATTTCAAAGTAATACAAATAAAATATAAAATGTTCGTAAGCTTTATATAACTAGTCCTAAAGAAGTAGAAGTAGTCTTTTCTTTTTTTACTTGGTAAGTAACCTATGATATAGTCTGGCAAACATGTTATTGATAATGGGAAGCACGCGCGGCAAATTGCGCAGTATACGTATGCGCATACGTATACTGCGCAATTTGAACGTTCTGTTTGTTCGATCGTTCGTTTTCGTTCGTTCTGAAGAACGTTCGATCAGTTATGTTGTTTTACCCCACGCTTAGCAAAACATATTTACCTATACGATAATTAAAATATCTGATCATGTTTACGTTATCTAAATATCGAAAAACAATCAGCCTTTCCATACATTGTTGTCGAGAATAAAATCAAGACTAGCCCTAAAACTATAATAACATTTTTTTGTAAATAAATGATTAATCAATTCTAAGCTAATAACTAATGGCACATGATATTTATGTATATGCGTATATACTATATACACACTTATGTACGACAAAAACATTCAGTATGCGTAATACAAGCTTAAATACTATGCAATATGGATAAAAAAATATCTGGCAATATTTAAACTTCTAAAAGATAATATAAACAAATATATTGGGTAATATATTTCAATAAATTTTGAAGTACAAAAAATTAGAGTGCGGTATCCCTTAACCATACAAGTTACTGTGCGTCAGTGTGAGTGCTACGTCCTTACAGGAAATTCGCACTCACACATCTTTATAGGTACAATCGAGCTCGCACTATATGCTTTAAACAAAAATATAATTGACTAGCGGACGCGCGCAGCTTCGCTTGCGTATTTAGGGGTAAATTCTAATAACCCATGAAACATGTGTTCAATAAAATATTTTTCTAAATTTAAAAGAGTCTAAATTTAAAATTTTATAAAATCGGTGGCGATTTAATGATTTTTCCATACAAACTTTCAACCCCATATTTGCACCCTGAGGGGATGAATTCTAGGAAACCATGAAACACATGTTTAAATTAATATTTTTAAGAGCCTAAATTAATTTTTTTATAATAATCGGTGGCGTTTTAAAGATTATTCTATACAAATTTCAACCCCTTATTTGCACCCTTAGGGAAATAATTCTAGAAAACGATGAAACACGTGTTCAATTAAATACTTTTAAAAATCTAAATTTCAACTTTTATAAAAATCGGTGCCGTTTTAATTTTTTTTCCATACAAACTTTCAACCCCTATTTCGCCCCTTTAGGGTTAAATTTTTTTAAAATCCCTTCTTAGTGGATGTCCAGATTACGAAAGTAAACATCTGTCCAAATTCCACGTTTCTATCTTCAGCGGTTACGGCTGTGCGTGCGTCTTACCTCAGTCAGTGAGGACAAGTCCTTTTATATATATAGCTTGTAAACAAAAATGTCTTTTACCGTTTTGATTACTTGCTTTACTATTTGTCAATTTTTATTTTCTACTTTCTTGCATGCATTAATTAACGTTTTAAATAAAACGGTAATAAAGATTTGATTGAATTGATGGAGATATAATTAACATAATTTATTTGTTAAGACCTCTATTTCCATTATTAAAAAAAATATTTACTTACCCTTGATTTTGCATGTTGCCTAACGACAAAATCTTATATTTGTTTGCATGTTTTATATATTAAAATTACTTTTAAATTTTACTTTTTTTATTGAATTTGGATTGAGAAGATGAGATTGTATGTGGCCCCATTAAAATAATTTCAATTCAGTTTTTTATTTAATTTTAGAATTTGCTTAAATAACTTCATTTAACATGTTGCTTAAACTAATACATTAATTATTATAATAGTACTAGATAAATATGCTCTACTACGCCATTTAGTATATATGATATTATATTCATATTTCATAGTAATGAACTGATAGCGTTGCGCTCGTCTGTACCGTAGTTTAGTGACCGCCCAGTCACTCCCCGCACCGATTCCCCGCGAGCCCTTACGCGGAATCGGTCCGGCGTGAGCGGGTGGGTGTCTATGTGCAGACATCAAAACACGCTTTCTGCGCAAGTTGCTGCGCGTGCTTCCCATTATCAACTACATGTTTGCTATACCATATACCCTATACCCTATACCTATACCAAGGCCCCCAGACACGTCATTTTAGAAAAGCTACTATATTAGACTAATAATAAGAAAGGAATGTCTTAATGGGAAACTGAGTTTTTTAACTCTAGCTTCCTCCTGCTTTGTTCGGGATACAACGTGTAGCTAAAAAATTGTACTAAGCGGGACTTTCGGAAACCTCCTCAGACAGACGTAAGGTTGCTTATATGTATAAAGAGAACAAAAAATAAACACAATATATTTAATATATTTATTTTTCGTAGTCAGACTTCTTTTCTTTTTTTTCATTATCATGATTTTTAAAATATTGTATCTACATACAATCATTAAGATTAAGTGGATTTACACAGATCTAGTGGATTTAAAACTATTTGAAGGTAACAAATGTAGTTTAAGATATTGAAGTCTTGGTAATTATGTATTCTTTTAAAAAAAAATCAAAGTAATGTTGTTTAATAAAATATGTATGCTCACAAGAATTTAAACTATTCAGTTTAAATCATCACTCGTATGTTGAACATCTTGCATTCATATAAATAACAAAAAAAACTAGTCAATGTAAATACATACATATAAAATCATAAGTAATCGTCATACACACAAACAAATAAAAAAACAATAACTAATCTGACTCACTAAAACATACCTTACTGGTAAACAACGATGTTACATGATAAATGTTATCCAAACAAAAAAATACACATTAAACTTTTTTTAATTCATAATTTGACAAAGGTCCGAACACATTTGGACCTATTTAATAATTTTTAATAAGATTTATTATTACTATTATTTTATAAACATTTCATTATATGTAATGACTTAATTTATACCAATTATATTATTTACGCAGTAATCTCTAACACATTATTTTGACCAAACACTACTGTCATTTTAGTAAGTACAGCGTCGATTATCCGAACGTCGACAACCGTTTATCCGAACTACTAAGCCAGCCAAACTCGTGCGTTGGTAACCCTTATCACTGCTTTGGTATACTTGTTCGAAATATTACTTGTCATTTACACTCGGTATGATACTTCATATACGGATATAATTTTTAACCTAATAACAGTTCGATTATCCGAACATCCGTGTTCCCTAATTGATTCGGATAATCGACGCTCTACTGAAATGTTCTTTTGGCTCTAATCACTATTATAAATAATATTATCACATATCTAAATTTTAACCAAAAACGTTAAAGTGCTGAAAAATCGAGCCAATTAATTGTCACAATGAAATTGAATTCCACAATAAGATGTGTAGTAAAGTCGGGTTTCAAAAAGAACCTACTACTGTAAAAGCAAGACACCCTATTCTCTACAATCCGGCAGATTTCGAGACATTCCGTGTGGAGTGGCGGAGCCCAATATAGCCCTACATCTTACACGATCAGGGTAAATGAAAACAATTTTTAATAATAATTTCCCCGAGTAGGAATCAAACCCACTACCATTTACAATGTTTATCAAAAATTATTATTTGGATAACAAATCTCATGTTCCGCTATCACTATACAATTACATACATAGCACAACAAAACCTACATACACACATCATACAAACAAACAAACTTACAAAATAACTCAGGTATCATAATCCTCGTCTATTTGCAAATCTCCTGAATTCAAATTATCTATATCCAAAAGAGGCACTACAGTGACTACTTTAGCTTCATTATTCTTCTTTATATCAACCTTAGACTTAGAGTTCTGTCGTTGTAACTTCTTGTTTTTAACACCAACTATACTAGCTACTGTTGTGTCTAACACTTTGATTTCCGGCTTGGCTAAGTTCTTAGAGAAGTCAATATTCAGTATTGGGGTTATGGGGGTGCGGGGTGGTGTGTCTTGCCTTACATCTACATAGAACGCGGGGTTGTGGTCTGGCTTTGACACAATTTCTTCTAGGGTCTCCACCGGCGTCAAATTAATGTAACTAGACGTCGACGGCTGAGGACTCGCGTACGTTGGATTCACTTTTATCACACTATTGTGTTGTACTTCATCGGTTACTAGAGTTTCTTGGTAGAAATTAGCTGTAATAATTCCTTTATCTTCTTTCTTAGTTAAATCTATGGCTGTTTCTGATGTGACAGTTTCGTTTTTGGGCTTTATGTCGGTTTCAGCGGACAATGCT
>DWNA01002375.1:0-11904 GCA_018249835.1 Heliconius besckei
AGAAACTTTGTTCATTAAGGAAAGAATTGCGACAGAGCGAAAGTCAATTAAAAACTCGTACGTGATTCCTAGTGTTTCATGGCCCTGCTGTTAGTTGCTGCTAGTTGGTGCAGTTACAATTTAATTATAAGGCCTCCATTACTTTTATATTTTGTAATTTAATAAAAATATAAAATTTGAAAATTGTATTCTATAATTTTCTACAGTCGTGGCGCAGAGCTACAATGGTGTAACTGTAAAGGCAACAGGTTGTGGATACGATTCCTTCGATTCGAGGAAATTAAATATTTCATATTATCTTCTCTTCACTTTGATGTCGAGGCAGACCGCGACTTTAAGTTTTGCCATAAAATACGCAATACCTCCAGAATTCAGCGGAAAGTGGAGAACGGAGTTACATAACTAGTTTCCGTCTACTCCTACCCTCCTCTCTCTCGCCTACTCTGCCTCTGTAGGTATTTGTGGGTACTACTGTAATATTTTAAAGAACGTTACGGAAAACAATTTACGCAAAATTCTTTAAAGTATTTGTGCTACTTACACCACTCAATATTAGCGCTGTAAACCTCTGAAAAAGCATTTCAAAATATATATTTAGATTGCTTTCTATAAC
This sequence comes from Heliconius besckei, assembly GCA_018249835.1. Classification (NCBI taxonomy): domain Eukaryota; kingdom Metazoa; phylum Arthropoda; class Insecta; order Lepidoptera; family Nymphalidae; genus Heliconius; species Heliconius besckei. The sequence goes on from DWNA01002375.1 coordinate 614, forward strand.
TAATCTTTTAACATTTTCTTTCTTAAAAGTATATTTCAGCATAATTCTTCACAAGATATTACTTTTTGTGATGGCCATCAGTTAACAAGTACTTTTTCATTCGTTAGACATTTTTATTCTGGCATGGATCAAAGCATTCGTCATTTACAATTCTAATTTGGTAAGAACTTTTTCTTACGAAACGTTTGGGTTAAAGCGATATTAATTTTCAGCTAACTCCCAAATAGTCTTTTATAAAAGTAAACTCATTTACACAAATGTAAATAAGGCATTTTTCTCAATCTCGAATATTTTATTTTGATTTCAATATACAAATAAGTCGGTTGTGAATAGCTTTTGGTATTATAAAATTGTATTTTATATTAAAATTTGTTTGGACTTTTTTTTTGTGTTAGCGATGATTAAACTTAGAGTAAAATTTAGGTTGTCATGGGGTAGTGTTAAAAGCGTAGGAATATAAACACGACAGTTGTTAGTTCTATTCCCACTCAAACTAATGACTTATTTAATATTTTCATTTTCTCGCTCTTGAGCATTACCTTGTTGGTAATGCTCGGCCTTGAGTTCTGCCAGATATTGGGGAACAGAGTGTGTTAACATTAGCTTCCCCTCCGCCAAAAAATTAAGTTGTAAAATTCTTATAATGTTCTGGACTTCTGGTCTTATCCGCGGGGATCACTTCCACATTACAAACAAAATCAAAACATGCAATTTAAAAAAACAAGATATTTAAAAAATATTAAGCAAAAACACGAAACAAACCTCCAGTACGAATTAGTTCTAACATATTTCATCTATTCAATTGTAAGGTTTAACAATTGAGTCCCGAGTCTCATTCCGTAGCCAGGTTCGTCGTAAACCCGTTGTCTCACCATAAATTCTGGAGAAGGTACTTGAATGATTAATATGTATTGAATTCCTAATAAACGTTGATTGTTAGAAGGAACATACTTTTGGTCTATTATATTCTCGTATACGGCGTACTTTATATATGTCTTCTACATATTGGATATATTTACATATATTATAGAGACAGTCTTTGTTATAAAAGTTTCAACAAGAATTAACGGTGAAAGTAATTAGTGTGCCTTTTAGTAATTATTGTCTTCTTTGTCAATGTTAGCGTCTTATTAAAAAGTACTGTCTTAGCACAGAGGCACAAATATGAGAGTGTAAACGCGGCAGGCTGTGGGTTTAATTCCTACTTGAGGAAATGACATATTTATTATTTCGTATATAGGAGGAACAGAGAAAGAGATATAGATTTCGTATAGAAAATGTGCAGCGTGAAGTTCCGCCACTTCACTTTAAAAATACGTGACCTTACACACACGACCAACTGTACATACAGAGATACCTACTATATATACCCAGTCAATACAACTACTTAGTTAACTACACTTTACTAACGACTCCCCTTTAATCCACTTAAACAAAAGATGGATTAAGATCGTTGGTTCTACGTTAAGCACAAAACTACAGTAGTTGTAGTGGACGAGCACCTAACGTAAATATACTGGTAGACTCGGACTTACGTGGTATAGCGTTTTAACTAATTATATGTTTTAAGCAAGCCCAAGCCTTAATTAAGCGATTTTAGATATGAAAATTTTACGTTAATAAACAAAAAGCATATGATATATGATAATATTTATTCATGGAAATATTAATGAAGACATCGTAAGCAGGGGTACAAGCGTGCCATTGTAAACGCGATGATTGTGGGTTCGATTCCTCAAGAATTTGAGGGAAAGTGGGGAACAATAGTGTCTAAATACTAGGTTCCCAGATTACGTTGAGTATGGTAATAGATTCTATTTGGAGAAGCCAAATTTTGTTAGTTTTCCCGCTCGGGTAAGACAAATCGCAGCGCTTAATTCCGTCTCCCACTCAACACGCAATACAACGCCTAGAATGCCGTTAGAAAAACGATGTCTTAGTTTATCTTTGCATACCCCGCTATGTGTTAATGCATAGAGGTAATAAAATAATCATAAGGATTTTATATCTACGTATTATACATAAAAATATTGTATGAATTAAAAATTGTATTATTTAATAGAAAGGGTAAGATTAAATAAAACTAGCAAATGAATCAATCTATTTATTTATTATCTTCGGCTATTTGTTTGTACAACATAAACTACTGTTACGTAAAAACATACATATATCTACATTTGTCTTCGAACGTTTATATATCGAATTACAACCTTAGTTTCACAGTGATGCATGAAGTTGAATTACTATACGAGAAACATATCTACTATTAATAAAGTGAAAAGTTAATAATATTTAAAAGTACATAATAACTGTAATCTAAAGATCCGTGTACGTATATACAGAATTAACCTGAGCAATAAAAAAATAAAATTGTAAGAATATATGCAAAGAAATACAATAGAAACGTATTATTTGAAATATTGAATAGTTTATAAATATATTATAGTATAAAAATCTACACAAAAAAGATCAATAATATTGATTAATAAAAATTAATATGACTATTTATTTTACATTTAAACATTAAAAAGATTTACAAAATAATTCATAGGAATGAGTATGGCACATCGTACTGTTATACATATTGTATGTAGCTCATGAAAAATGTATGTAAATAGTTATTCTAGAAGAATTAATAGGGAAGACATGATCTTTGCATTTTTTTTGGCAATGTTTATCCTAATTGTAGCTACTTTATAGTGTCTCTCTCATGTTATTAACTCAGCGGGTAACTCTAAACAATATGATGTTAATGTAACGGTTGTAGGTTTTAGGGGACATTCTAATTATAAGAGTAGCGGTAAACTTCAACATCAAGCTGAAATAAAAATAAGATTTTCCAGATAGGTATCTCCCACACATAGCAAGGCAAGGAACTTGGAAATCTAGTGTTCTCAGGTTCCCTTCAGGAACACACCACATTAATGGGATAGGTAATACTCTTATATTAGAGGGGTAAGGCTCTAGGACATATTTAGCTTAACAGTATTATTATTTAAATGAAAATGCTCTGAAAATATATATATTTAGCTTAAAATATTACATATAATATTAATATTACGTAGCATTTATATGACAACAATTTGTTATTATTTATTTTAATTTATAGGTATGAATTTTCAAACTGTGTGACATAACCTAAATTTTTCAAGTTTTCCCAAAAAAATATCTTTCGAGGTGCTTATTTGAGTGAACTACTATAAAGTAGCTTACCATTTATACATTATTTAGTTATTTATAGTCAAAACAAATTTTCTTTGAAACAAATTTAGAGTAGAAAATTATAAATAAGTACTCCTCTCGTAAGTACTTTACAATAGTGTCGATTTAATATAACGCTTTTTAGGTTCCACATAAGATATTCAAAAGTGTTTACATTATATACACAGTTAAAAACTAACCTAAGCTGCTTAAAATATTTCTCTATTTGTACTTATTTCATAAAAAAATATGTACGTTCGGATATATCACAAAACTTTTCCCGTTAACTGCAGTCGACCGCCTCGTTCTGAAAAAAAATAATATATAAACTGTTTTATTTTTTTAAAAATATTATTTATTAAAACTTTTTACAATAAAAGGATAAGGATTATTACAAAGTTATTAACCATTTTAAAAAGTAAAAAAGTAGTTATAGTGGCCTATTTACAGTGGTAGGACATATGGTATCGCGGACTTTCTATCATCAATAGTTTCGCAGCGCACGCGATTTCAGATTTTTAATATCTTTTTTTTTCACACCTTGGGTTACATTAATAATAATAATAAAGCCTTTTATTTTCCTATAAACATTAAATTGTACACATTTTAATTATATCTAAGCTTAAGCTTGGGTTACATTACTTCATTTTAATTAGGGATCCCTATTTTTAAAAAAATGTAAAATAACCTATATCGCTCTATGAAGATGCAGCTTTCTAACGGTGAAAGAACTTTTGAAATCGGTCTGGTAGTTTTTGTGTGAAAACATTATAAACGTACATACAAAAACACAAATGTTTCTTCTTTATAATATTAGTATATTATAAAGAAGAAGAAGAAGATGTTTCTTTTTTATAATATTAATTTATATTATATTTATTTTACAAAATATTTATTTACCAATACTTACACAATGCTACGTCAGTAGTGAATCGTATTCAAAAGGCGTGGGGTCGGCTGCGCGGAGATGTCACCACAGCACTCCTCCGGATATATTTGACACTTCTATTTGGTCCTCTATATCTCTATTCAAAGCTCTAAGCTGACTTCTTTTGTACCTTTGACGAAAACTTGCCCAAAGTACTAAGGATACCAGCATAAGGCATATAACAGCTATCGTTCCGATATATTGAGCGTAGCTTGCATGATTCTCTCGATACGACGAATATTCTAACCTACCGTTTGGATTCACTGTGTAAGCCTCAGTAACGGCAGAAACTCCATTAATTTGGTGTCTCGTTGTCCAAATAATTGGTTTAGATTCTTTTGTTGATACTGGTTTATTTAATCGTTTTCCTGAAAATTTCCCTCGGTGGATCTCCTTGTCATCGTCATTTTCTTTTTTTGTCGATCGAGTTGAAAACGGTGCGTATTGTTCGATATCTAAAAATTTATGATCGAACTTTAATTGATTGTTTTCATATTTTTTCTGATCTAATATTCTTGACGATTCTCTAATCTTAACAAATAATGTATTATTTAAATAATTATTTAATTCTTTTTTCTGCTTAAACGGTTTATTTTCTTGAAACGCATCTTTAAATAAGAAGTGATCTTGTAGAATTTCATTATTGGTATCATTATTATCATTTAAAATGAAAGTATTAATGCTATTCTTGGTAGTTGAATTATTCAAATTATGTTTGACCCGTTCTGTTTTATTATTCAAGTATCCATAGTATCTTAATAATTTGTTTATCATTTCAGTGCTATATAAATTAACCGGTGGCAAGCTTTCACTTATCGTGAATGTCTCTGGAAATGTACAATTATATTTAGAAATTTCTGTCTTTGCCTCTAGCGTCGAATAATAACATGTTTCGTTATGGAAAATGCTTTTATTAAAGTTCAACCAGTCCGAGAGCCACAGTTCTTTACTACAGTTTATATGATTGCCGTGTAATCTTAGGGTTTTGAGTTGCCCTAAATAAAACAATAAATCATTTCTTATTTCTGTAAGATTATTCAACCGCAAATCCAAATACTGTAGATGGGAAAAAGCTGCTAAAGCCGCAGAGTCAGATAACAATTGTCTCGCTAAGCCGGGACTAGATTGGAGATGGAGCATTTGCACGCTTTCAGGCGACGACAGAGGAAATGAGCCATCCTTTTCAGGTACAGATAAATTCAAATGGCAGAGTCGCAGGTCGCGTAGAGATAAAGGTCCATCAAATGTACTCGAGGATAACCATTTTATCGGATTATCAGACAAATCCAACATTTCTAATGAAAGTAAATCATCAAAAATGCTATCTTCAATAAACTCTATTTGATTACTTTTTAGTAGCAAAATACGAAGGTTAGGTAATTCTCTTAAATCTGGTTTAGTAAGATTCTTTATAATATTCTCATTGATTGATAAATATTTTAATCCATCCGGCAGAGATCGTGGTACATTCAAAAGAACATTTTTATTTAAATTTAAAAACAATAACATTTCCAGCCTTCCAAGAGAATCGTCCTCTATGGATGAAATTTTATTATCGCAAAAGTCTAGCGATTGTAACAAAGGATAGCTATCGAGGTCACCACATCTTATAGATGTTATTTTATTCCCGACGAGAGACAGAAAGCGGACTGAATGGGTGAACGCTTCAGGAACTTGGCAAAGGCCAGTTCTCGATGCATCGATTTGTTGAAGTCTGCGTCCCGTCCCAACCAACAACTGTGTATCCAGCTGTGTGATCCCCAGATGCGGGTTGTCTGTTAACAACAGCCGAGCAAGATTCGGTAATTGCTGCAGCGCTCCGGGTGTCACTTCTATTAGATTGTTGTGAGAGATGTCCAAATGTTGGAGCAACCAGTTATTGAAGTAGTTGTCGTGAATAAATTGTATGTTGTTCCTGCTCAGATTAAGATGTTGAAGGTTCTTAAGTGGCGAAAATACATTTGTCAAACTGGTAAGATTATTTTCTGACAAATCCAGGGCTGATAATTTTGTGAGACCAGCAAAACTGTTTTCATAAATTTTATTGATACAATTTTTACTTAAAATTAATTTACGAATGTTGGTAAAGTTATTAAAGAGTCCTTTGTTAATAAATTGTAATTTATTGTGCGACAAATCAATCTCTCGAACGTTGTTAAATTTTACATTTATTCGCAATTTTTTTATGTTATTATTTGTCATAGTAATTGAATATGTATCTAGCAGAGGAAAGTCAAATTCAATTTTACTTGAATTACACGTAGAATTATACTTAATTACAACTTCAGTGAAAGTTTTATTCTCCTTCTTATTTACCCAATTAAATAGAGTCGAGTCTTTTTGACAGCAAACTTCCACGTGATATTTATTTACACTCTCTTTAAACGAAACACCATACGCACACATTTGACACGAGCTTGAATTGTTCCTGCATTCACATACTTTAGGGCAAGCCGATATAACATTAGTCACTTGCAGTATTATAAAAATAAGTAAAAAACATTCCCTAAAAGGTGAAGCCATTTCGCTCGAATGTTCTCACTTAAGCTGGATTAAAAACTAGATGACACTGAAGTTGGCGCAACACAAACTTGTTATTTCGAAAGTGGCAAAAGTCTATTTCAACGTTGCGTAAGTGAAACATAGTTGTCATTGTAAGTATAGAGCACAGTCACTTCGAAATCATTACAGGCGCGGAGAAACGGGCACTCATGCTCACTTCGCTCACCTGTCGCAGCCTTGATAACTAAAAGCGAAGAGAGGTTCGTGAGCGTTCGTTCGCTTCGCGCGAGCTACGCACGACATCGGCAGTCGGTAGCGCGTAGCAGGGCAGTCCGCGGCTACGGGCGGGCGCCGGCGAGTCTGGCTCGAAACTGCCTGAAGCGACGGCCACTCTCACGGCGCCGGCGCTCTGCTACTCCGCTCACAGCCCCCACAGGCTCATTTTTATTTAGTCGACTGGCTTCTACGCCGCACTATTTATACCTATGTGTGTCATACGACGATATTTTGAGAACGCAAGTATTCGGTTCGCGCTATATATCTTCGCTCCACCCGTGATTGCTCCCCGATGGGCATTCCCAGAGCATGATTTAAACAGCCGGTTATCAGAAATCGCTTACCTTGTCTTGTTAGTATCAAATACTAGAGAAATATACGTACATATTGTAACTAATATATTTTTGTATTCAATTTTTTGAAAGGGAAGAGAGCTAATTATATTTAATTAACATTGTAAAATGACTGAAAACTCATTATTATAAACTTTGCAAAGTTATACTTACATAAATTAAGACAAGTCTACGATGAAGGGGGAAAAATTATTTGATCTTTTAATTTTATGAAAATCTAAGTACAAACATTCAAATAATATTTACAAGCGCTGCTCCCAAGAAAGCTATTGAAGGGGTCTCTTTATTATGTCCCTTAATTTGGATTATTTCTGTCCTCGACCCTTTCTAAATGTTTTTACTAAAATAACATTTTTCAGCATAAACTGTCTGAAGGAAGATACATTTAATCAATCATAAATTATGTTAAATCTACGTTTAGGCATAAATCCTCATTTATTTTAAATGTAATTCTTTTACCGTAAATATCTACTAAAAGAATTATGGTCCGTAAGCACTATGTACATTAATTTAAAGAAGAAAATGCTCCAAAAGAAATATACGTAAGAGAATAATAATGTCATATGCAATTGACAGAATAATATATTAAGGCTTGGACCACCCGACGACGGTATACATATGATGTATATTAAATTATTGCATCTAGAGAGTTTCATCCATTTCTAAGGGCACCTTCCCCAAATAAATTTATTAAAGTGACCCGCAGCTTACAGGCCGCAAAATAAATCATAGTCAGGATGTGTCGGGTTTTTGCGGTTAACCGAATAAAAAGGGAAAACGCTACTTCTACAAACAAAGAGTTTCATATACTCGAGCACTTATCAGACCTCATCTGACCTTTTTACTGGAACCATCTGCCACTATTTGCGCAATCATTTTAATTGGTCCAAAAATATATCAGGGAAATTGGACTGTTCCGGGGGTGGCTATCATCGTAATCGAATACTCTCAAACAGAATTTGGCAACAAAAAATTTGGAACAAAATCAATGGTGAAATGAGGAAGCTTTATAGGCCATTAGTGAAGGGTAAAAGTAAACTGTAGCTGAAACTAAAATTGCGGACTTGGGTGGAGCGAAATCGCTGTCATTAGAGTAACGAGGGCTGACGCAGCGCGAGCGGGCAGCTCTGCAGCCAGGACCTAATGAACCGGCCTACCCTTGGCAGCTCGCCGCCACTACACTGATTACTCTACGTCTGTTACTCCAGAGGTATTTTAAAGCAATTAAAACTTTTAACTGGCCAACATGTAACTAGAAGCAATGCGCTTGGTCTTGTTGCATTTTTAAATTTAGAGCAAAATATACAGATGCATTATACGATATTTTACTTTTTTCTTTCTTTAAAAAATAATTTTCTTCATTTTTTTTTAATATTATTATTTTATCACTTAATTTAAGTAAACTTTAAATTACATTTTCAAACATATAGTATCTCGCAAGCTATATTAAGGGAAATAAGATATATAAACCAATCAATAAGCACCATAAAATAATTTTCTGTGCTGACGCGCCTCTGTCGCTGGCTTGTGCCAGACGTGACTTACGACGGCGCAATTTCGCCAAAGTTAGTATTATATGAAAAGTCAATATCACTGCGATATTAGATATAATCTTTCTTTGAATACAATATTTCTTGTGAATAACATACTTAGTATTCTTAGAAATAAGAATTATGTTAGATATTAAAGAATAAATTAAACACAATTACAGCTTCACGTTGTATTCCATATACGTGAGTAGGTGGAGAAAACCAAATGTGGAGCTCTACATTCTTCACTTTGGATCTTTTACTATTTACAGAAAAATTTACGGACGTCTATATCTATATGTTATTTTTTTTTATAAAATATATACATGTTGTGCTTGTTGTTTTTCATATAGCTTAGCTTTTAACTTAATGGAAATACTAAAATTATTTTACAAAACCTTTCAAACTGTGATGTTCAATGAAACAATGGAAACAATGAAGATTTTTTTAGCTTCTCGCTTTATTTCACATGTTAAAAAATATGGACAGGAAACCACAGAGGAAACCTAATATCAAGACACTCCGTGCTCCGGTTTCCACCCGAACAATACATGTTGAGTGGCAGAGCTAAAAATATTTATATACTTTAAGTTGAATATAATAATGAATTAAAATTAGTTTATTCTTTTATGCACTACGTATCTAAACGAATATAATAAAACGGAAGAGTTGGTTTGTTTGTTTAGACGCTAAGATCTCTGGATATACTGATCAGATTTAATTTTTGTTTATTTTCTATGAAAGATACATTCTTCATGAGTGCTATAGTCTGTATAACATTACGGTTTAATTCTTAATTAGCCTTAAATAATGAATTAACAATAATTAGGAACGCCATCGTATATTGGATACAAAAACATTCAGTTTCATTAGTATATTTCATTCCATACCATTATTTAACTATTCACATACAAAAAAACCACGTTAAATATTAAACAACAACATAAATCGACATGTTCAATCAATTTCCCCTACATCGAAGGAATCAACCTAAGCCTGTGCTCGTCAAAAGCAACGCAATAGTGCTACAGACGTGACGTTCAAAGCAATTTCGACTATATATTGGAACTCGACGAGAAATCAGTTTACGCATTGTTTATAGTTTTGTCCTCCACTTGCCAGTTCAGTCGCATGGAAACAAAATAACTGTTAAAGGAGGATGGGAAACGACGTCCATTCTCATTAACCTCGACGCCGGGCCTTATTTCATTCATTTTTTCTATCCTCCTTATATTTTCTATCCTGTTTATCGACGCAGTGATGGAAACGATATTGCTGCCAAATTTCCTACGAAAATCCATACAAAATAAAACGCAGTCTCGAATACATGTCGAAATTAAAAATAAAATAAAAGTTATTTGTACACTCAGCCAGTGCCAGTAAAGCAAACAGGGCTAAATAAAAATATAACTGCTTATACTACCGTTGGGACTAAAATTTCCATATCGCGTAAAATAGCATAGCTCCATTACGCCTTATAAGTTATTCATTTATAAATAAGGAGCACACTTATCTATGATAAATGTTGTTGGGGGTAATATATAGCGGCATGAAATGAGGCTAGCTTTCGTAATTTGTTTAAAGCCTTTATTTTTTCAATTTGTTGTTACACTAAGGCAACTATTATGTTAAACGTTTTTTTTCTTTAGAATGATAATTTGAAATATTTAGAATTTAAAATATTTATGATAATTTTATTTGTATTTAATTACAACAAACATAATTCGATATTCTAGTATACATTAACTAAATATAATATGTGTAAACATAATAACATCATCGTCATCATTTGTTATTTTTCTAATATTAACTAAATACTTTTTAGTTAATGACACAAACAAAAAACCTATATTTAATTAAATATAAAAAAAAATCTATCAAAATAAATTAACATTCTACATTTTTTAACACGCCGCCAGCTCGTTTTTACAAATGGCAACCCTACCGAAGGTCAACATTTAATCAATCACTCTCCGCTGAAATCCACGTATGTATGTGTACATGACTTGAAATATGAGAGACCACCATTTTGTATTCAGTTCTATCCGCAACAGTGACTTATTGGCCGGCAGATAGCGAGCTGCCAAAATTTATTATACGGTAAGTAATTTTGTAAATTGAGTCATCTGTTTAGTATTCGACGGAAATTCTTACCTTTAATAGCTTTCTTGAACGTATGTCTGGTAAATGAGGGGCCGTTACTTAACCGTATTGTGGTTCTGTAAATTTCAATTTAAATTATTATTTGTTAATTACGTTTTATATTAATACAAAGATTTTCTAAATTAATGTAAACAACAAATTACATAATATTTCCCTTATTGACCATATAATATAAGAATGAATTACCCATAACTTTTATTTTTTCCAGCCATTCGTGAAGAATAGGTGGGATCGATACCATTCGAGGAAATAAAATATTTTGTAATTATTTTCATTTTCTCGCTCTGAGAAGATGGAATGGAAGTGTCTTAATGTGAACGGAGTGCTTTAGTACTAGGT
>DWNA01002376.1:0-11903 GCA_018249835.1 Heliconius besckei
ACATTCTCTTTAACAAAATCCCTTTTATCAGATCACCAACATCCTGTCAAGTTTATTACATCTGTATATACGGAGTGCCACGTCGTCTAGTTTGTCCAAACTTCACGGGTTTTGATGAAGACGGTAGGGTTTGTGCACCAGCTGATAGAGTTAACGGATGCGAACCACACCTCCAAGCAGCAGCAGCAGTAGACCGAAGAAAACAATTTTTGGAAAATGGGCACAAAGAAGACTACGATGACGGCGATGGTTACTTAGCTAATAGGAATGTCGGATTATCTTTAGCTAGGCGAATTCGTAGAGCCAAAATTATTTCTTTTCCAAATTATAAAAAAGGTTTAAAAAACCCAAGAATGGGTTAGATAAACTTGATAAATTATGATAAAACTCTACTCATTGCTATTATCTCCGATATTCCACAGAGGACATCATCTTTAAAAAACAATGATATCATATGTTAATAATTAATTATATTTCAAGCTTATAAAAATAGCAATACTGTGTTTATAAAATATAAGCATGATTAATTGTGAACTACTAGTTTAATTTAGCTTTATTAACATAATTGTCTGCATTTCTTAGATGGCAACAGAGAGTTCAAGTTCAAGTCCAGCTACGTCCTGATGCAGAATTATACAAATACACGGTATATATGTATTTCTACTTATTTACTGAACTAAAATAAGTGGGCGTTTAAAATAGAATGCCAAAGTAGTAAAACTTTCCCAAGGATAATTAATAAGCCCAATATCCCAAATATTATTAATAAGTATGCTATTTATATGTCAGATATATGTAAATCCAACATAATATGTAGGTAGAGAAAATGGATAGAACTTTTTTTTAAGCTTCACACTGTTATCCCTTATTAGCAGGTTAGGCAAAGGGAACTTAGTGTTAAGACACTCTGGAGGCATTGCGTGTTGAGTGGTGGAACTCAACGTCGCGCTTTGCCTTGTAACCAGCTAAAATATTAAACTAAATTGAAATATTAATAAATAGATAATAATTCATTCCTCTGAGTAAGAAAGGAACCTACAACCGTCGTGATTGGTACATGGCGTGTACCATGCCACGACGGCTCCACAATATAACTTATCTCAATATGTTATTAATAGTAACTTTTAAGATACTTATAATTGAAACCGTTCTGTCCAAACAACCAGCACCAGTTTTTGAACAAATAGATTAAAACACTTTTGATAGAGATCCTAAGGCTGACACGAACTACGTGATTTGCATATAGTACAAGTGGATTTTCCAATTCATATTAAACTGCTGATGCGATCTAATACCTGGGCGAGGACAAGAAGACACATTGACAACAACACCGGCGGTGTAAGGAAGAGGGTACTCTGATAAATACGCCGCTACATGCCATGTTTTTAAAAGAGTGGAAAACTGGAAAAGGAAAATGGAAAAATGGAATAAAATGTAGTATATTGTAATTTTCATCTACACTTGTAAATCAATTAAATGTTTCCATTGACAAATAGAAATGAAAATAAAAACAACTTTTAAATTCCTTTCATTCCACAGTGTCGTCATTTTACATAAATATATTACTCATCTATGTGATTTTATTCTTAACCTTTGTTTCATTTATAGGTTTCGCATTGCTTAGGGATGATACATTGACCGTACTAGAGAAAACATATCGTTTTATTTAATTTAGTTTATTTAGTTTCATTTAATAAATATATCTATGTGAATTATAAAACCTTACCTTACATGGAACAATAAGTAGTTAGAATAATTTCCCCCCTTTTTCCTCCAGATATGGTAATGAAAAGTGACTAAATAAGAAAAAAAATGAGTGACTAAACCTACTTCAGTTTGCTCTACTTCTCTACTCAATACATTGAGAAAAAATTGAAATTTCACTCTAATAAAAATTTTTATAACGTTACATTAATAATTTTACGATTTTAAAATTATATGAGAATTATTCCTAACTTTTAAATAATACAAAAATAATAAAGTCATAGTAAAAATAGAATAAAAGTAAATAATAAAGTCTATAACTTATACCTATATACGTACATGTATATTATAGACTCTACTAAGACAAATATCTCCTAAATAATGTAGGCACTTATTTATTTTTTTACAGGATGCCTATTTTTGGCATATTTACTAGTTGAAAAGAAAACGTAATTAACATTTCTTAAAGTATCTTAAAACTCAATCGACCTACAATAAAAAAAGGAAAAACAAAACAACAAACATACAAACAAAATGTATATATATATAAATATAGACGGTACTACATACACCTACTGCCTGGTGTAGGACATGACGAACTCCTCGTCACGCAAGGTGGGGCTGAGTCCAAGTTTCTCAACGGTCTGTCCCCAAGGGCAGTAAGTAGTCAGCTCATCTCCGGCTGCTCATTGGAAGTGTGGGCCTCGTGCGGTAGTGTTGTGTTGAAAATGAGGACTCTTTTGGTGTTGCCGTGTATTCTTGCTGTCGGTAAGTATCTTTTAAGTTAAATTTATATTAATTTATAATAATATTCTTAGGTTATTTATTTTCCGTTTTTTTTTTTAAAATAATAATAATGCTTTTTTTAAATAATAATGTGAAAAATAAATAAAATACAAAATTACTTTTATCATATTTATTAAAAGATTTTTATCATATTTAGACTCGTATAATATAAAAGAATCAATTATTATAATTATTATTTTTAATTAGCTATCTTCCGCGATATATCTCATTTGAACATAATAGCGTGTGAACACTTTTATGCGCAACAAACAGCCGTGATTAAAAAAAAACGTTTCAACCTAACTAAGTTTATAGTAAAAAAAAACACTATTTTGCAAAACAATTATATTAAAGATGACCTAAGTCCTAATGGAGCGGGTTTCGAAGAAAAGCAGGTAAGGCAGCTAGTAACGAAAAGGTTTCGCAACCGAGAAATCGTAAACCCGAAATGCAAATATTATAATACTATTTACATGAATAGACGTTGAATAACTATTAAAAGTATTTAAAAGGTAATATTTTCAACAATTTGCAAGAGAAAAAGAAAAAGGGTGGCCAGAAAAAAAAAATGGTATACCCTTGGATTGGTATACTTAAGAAAACAGTATACTAGTTATGGTTCAAAAGTGGAATCCACAGAAGAAGTACATATCCCAGAACGAATGTATGGTTGCCCCTGTATGGGAATTGAACTTATATCCATAGCCTTAGCCCTATTACAGTTCCACCACCATACAAAATAATATATTATGGATAAACAAAACCAACCATAGCCAACCACGTGTGATATGACCTACAATTTTAAAGGACAAATAGACCAAAAATGAATATTTACATGTCAACTCGTCTATTAATATTCAAAGTGACCTATCCATCAGTATAACATCCGTAAAGTTTAATTTACGTTACTAATTATAATATTGACATAAAATCTGAATATGAATTAACTTTTATAGACGTTAATGAACTTTGAAAAGTTAAATATGTTTAAAATGACGCCATTGGAACCCAGTTAGTAAATACTTATTATAATAGGAGCAATTGTAGTTTTTTTTTAATTTCTTTAACAACACATTTTGCCATAACTTTCCTAAAACCATTAAATTTCACTAAGGAATTGCATTAGTTATGTAAATTTAATTATTAATATAAATAAAATAAAGAAAAGTGCTTATATTTTTTATATTCCAGCATATGCACAAGCTCGAAATTTATTCAGAAGTCAAGGATCTACTGTAGCTTATGATGTTGGGAGTCAAAGTGACTTAGAAAATCCAAGCTTTGAATACTTCGAAGACAGTAGTACTACTGTCAGTCCGTTTAACGCCGTTGCATCTAAGGAACGCAAAGGACGTTACGAAGTGCTCCCTGATCAGTACATCGAGGAATCCGCCCCTGTAGCCGTTGGAAATAAGAACTGTAGGGAAAAAAATGAAAGATATGCTGTTCCTGGTAGCTGTGACAAATACGTCGAATGCTTGGTATGTTGTGTATATTTTGTATTGAAAGTTAAATTAAATTATAAGACATCTTAAAATTATTTTATGACTTAACAGAAATAGTACTTATTTTTGATATATTTAATATAGAAACTATAATGGAATCTAACTTAAATACTCTACGTTAACGACGAATTTAAACTAAATATGATTTTATACGTGTAATTTCCCTGAAACTTTTTAATCATCAACCCTCAATGTTCCTTGTGTTTTTTGCTGTTTCTTATAAAGTAACTAATTAATATAATATATTAGCAGCCTATTTCGATATATAATCATATAAATTTCCTTGCAGAACGGTACAGCAGAAGAAAAGCAGTGTCCAGACGGTCTTCGCTACAATCCCAATGTGAAATTTAACGTTTACCCCTGCCAGTACCCCATCGACGTACCTTGTCTCGCACGTTCAGCATTACGTAAGTAACTCTTGAGTCACCGCAGAAAATTTACATTTATTATTAATATAAATCCGGTAAAGTTCGTTCTTGGAAAATTTCTCTTTTCAGACTACGGAGAGTTCCGTAATAATTTCATGATTGTAGGTCAACATGAAGTACCACTTAGAAATTTGATAGGTAGTTCAGTTTGCGGACGTATGAACCAAGTGCAAAATAAACTACAAATATTAGTATTTTTACTTTAAACTACTCACGTTTTGCCAAATTTCTTAATTCTATATTATCGAGTACTAAGACTGAAGTCCTGGTTATTTAAAATTAATTTAACTTATTGCTATACAGACAAGCAGATAAAAACAAACTACCCAGTGATCCTATAAGCATACCGTTTTTTTCTTCTGATGTACAAAACCTTAAAAATGACTAAAAGACATTTCGAAATACTAAGATAATTAAATTACCTAAATTACTTATTTACTATATAATAAAATTATGACCTTATTAAAATCCAATGACACATTTGTTGATTCGACACAAATTTCGATTAAACATTACAATAGAAAAACTTGACAGTAATTTTGAAATTATTCATTAAAGTGCTTTATTATCTTAACTTTTCATTGTATTATTATAACTTATTTATATAATTTCTGGTATAATTAAATTAATGTTCTAGTAAAATTATAGCAAAAAACGACGTTAAGATAAAATAAACATTTTTAAATATGCTTATTTATTATTGAGGTAACATTTGGTCAAGGTCAGGCTTGAAGAGATGTTTGGTTCCTTATAATTCACTTTCTGATTCGAAGAAGCCTTGAGTATTTACAATAAATTATGAATTAATAATTTATTTAAATTAATCTTCTTCTTCTTTTCAAATTATAATAACTTTGAATAATAAATTGGAATCACTTCAAGACGTTGCATATTTTAAGTTTGGGAATCGATCATAAAAATATTATAATTAAATAACTAGATAGTATAAACAACTTGTGTGCAATTTATTAAAAATAAAAATTATAAAAATTTAGTCATTCAATTTTAGTACAAGCGAAGCCAATTGTAATAATCAATACAAAGTAATTGGAGATAAATAAGTACATAAATATTTAAAATATCAAATATAACGTTATAAAAACATTTTTGTCACAAAAACTTAAATCAATCGTAAATTATTGACAAATTTGCACTAATACTACAAAATTCGTATTTAGTTGAAGCAAATTCCATATTAGCAAACTGATGATTCCTTTTTCTTTTATATATTTTTTTTCTCTGCTCTTTTTCATCCAGGCCGAGAAATTTGAAATAATATTAAAAGTAAATATTCCCCCGAGGGGGTTCAAACCCGTGTATCGCCGTCACAATCAGGAACTTGTCAACTACGCTACAATGGTGTAATATAAGCCGTGTATATATCACCTTACATGATTCGCGGTTGCCAGGTTATCTATTACTTATATACTGATTGTTCCTATATTACGTCTTCCTAAAAACCTTATAGACCTTCTGAAGGGCAACAAAGATATCGTAATAATTTAAAATATTTTTATAATAGAAGAAACGAACCAATTCTGAGGATATTCAGTTCTATACTGAAAATAAATTTCAAAAGCCAATTAATTTTATATCAACGTTTTTAATTTTCAAACATAGAACCTGCACAACCAACAGCAGACTGCCCCCATCAGTTCGGCTACTTCAAGACGGGAGACGCGCGTAACTGCAGTGGATTCAGGAACTGCGTTAACGGAGTTGGCTACGACTTCACTTGTCCTGAAGGACTTGCTTTCAGTTCAGACTCGTACCGTTGTGAATGGCCTGATGAAGTACAGGATTGTGATGTTGAAGGTAATTTCATACCTTTGTTTGTTTTTTGAGCTTCTCGCTGTATTCAGCAGCATAGCAGCGTAGGCAGAGGGAACCTAGTGTTGAAAGTGGGGAACGGAGTGTAAGATACTCTTATCCTCCTTTTCCAAATTTTGGTTTCCTTTGTTACCAGAGCGTTTTTTTTGCATTATATTTCTTGAAAATATGAAATTGTTCATATTTTCATTTAGATTTAAAAATTATTCTAGTAGTGTATAATATTTTTCGCTTAATATAAAACTTGTAGTATCTACAAGACAATTAATATGTGCAATTAAATTACTAATACCTAGTCGTATAAATTAAAAAATATATTCAATTGACTATTGCATGTTATGTTAATGTGTGGTAGTGTCTTTTATTTGCAATATTATTATTATATTATTGACTTTGGCCTTAATAAGCGATCAGTATGACAAATAGTGAAGGATAGACGTCATTGCTCATATTATTATAATAATAAAAATATTACGGACTTCAACAAAGTTTTTGAACTATTTAACATTTACATTTTTGTTATTACGTATCTTAGTGGGAACGGAGTGCGTTCTAGCTTCCCAGGTTCCCTCTGGTTTCCTTGCCATGTGCGGGAACAGTGTGGAACATAAAAAAAGCTCAAATTAAAAATGTATGATTTGATTATAGTTTTATAGCATTATTTACTGAAATTCGCTTCGAAACTTTGAAGCCTCAAATTTATCTAATAACAATTATAATTAAATAATATATGTATTTAAAATTTCAGCTTTCCTTGGTTTCCGTTGCCCGGAAGTTCCCATTTCGAAGGAACTAGGCCCTCCAGTTGGTTACAGGACTTACAGGTAATGAATATATTAAATACATATTATATTTTCCACTTTTTAACACGTTTGGCATATTTCGTTCATCCTTTGAATGTCATTTTCTATTTATTAAAAAAAAAATTAAGTAAAAATTCAATTTAAATTCTTCACTCAATTCGATGTTGAAATTTAAATATTAAGTAAAACATTAACTACGAGCACAATCTTCTTTTTCCATGACATTTATATATAAGTATATAAAAAAACATTTGCATATATACAACAATTTACATTGCTCATAACCTGCTTCTTAACGCTGTTTTAGTTTGTTGTAAAAATAAAATTTTCTTAAAATTGACCATTGATTTCTTGAGAGTAATATTAAAAAAACATATGTGCTTACAAGGGCGTTTATATGCCTTTATAATATATCGCAATATTAAATAAAATATTTTTATGTATATACGTTTACTAATGTTGACATCTTGGACTATTTGGAACGGACCCAGCTTCTAAAATATATGAATGTCTCTGCATATCCTTGTAGAAGTTTGACCCAGCTATAAATTTACATAAAAAATCAATACCAGAAGGCTTTATTACTTAATTATAGTATAACATTAATAGATATTATTTATAATCACATTTATTTGTGTTTTTGTTTAAAATACGTAATAGTTCCTTCATAGATATACCTATACATTAATCAGAATTAAATCAGCTCACGCTGTATCCCGCACATAACAGGGTACAGAGGGAACCTAGTGTTAAGACATTCTGTTGCCCACTTTCTGGTGAATTCTGGAGTCATTGCGTTGTGAGTGGCAAAACTCAACGCCGCGCTTTGCTTCGTCACCAGAGCGAAGAAATGGAAATATAAACGTAAATAAATATTTCACTTCCTCGAGTGAGGATCGAACCCACAACCGTCGCGTAACAGTCACACCCTTGTGCCGCTGCGCCACGACGGCATACATTAAAATTATATAAGTTATGCGAAAATTTCACAAATTTGGTTTCATCATTATTTTTGTTACGACCAATGACGACAGTGAGGTGACATTATGTTCTTTGTATTATGTTTAGTATATATAGAGATAGTATATATAAGTATTTAATTCTCATACTGGCTTTTCGAAAAAAAAACTGCTGAGTTTCTTTTTTTCTAAGAGCATCACTAACACCGTCTTGAGGTCGTCGTGGCGCATCAGCACAAGATTGTGACTGTAATGCGATGGTTGTGGGTTCCATCCCCACTCGACGAAGTGAAATATTTGTTTACGTTTATATTTCCATTTCTTCGCTCTGGTGACGAAGCAAAGCGCGGCGTTGAGTTTGGCCACTCACAACGCAATGACTCCAGAATTCACCAGAAAGTGGGGAACAGTATCTGGTGTAGAGGCAAAGCGCGGCGTTAAGTTGCCAGTTGAGATATGCAAGTCTGTTATTTTAAATTTTAGTTAATTTATACGAAAAATAATTTTCCATCCTCATTTGTGAATTTATATGTCCTAAATGGAAATGTATGGAAATAAACATACGTTTAAGAGTATTTCCCTATTGCAGTTATGCAAAAGTTGTATAAATGTGAAATATACAAATATGAAACTTATTTCTATATATCCATGATAGGACATTACCATTAATTCTATTATGAGAATAAATAAATATGTAAAGTGGTACTTAACCCATTTTATAATCCATTTTATACGAATAAGGTGTTAGTGTGGATATTTTCTCATTAATTCTTAAACATCCTTGAGATTTCTCACATGAATTTAATAAATCAACAAGCTCCGAGCAAGACTTACAATAAATCTTGCAACATCTTCTCAATGTTTACATAACTCTAAAAACAACGAGTCATATAAGTTTGGTAGAAGCGTGCCCATTTCTTCATGTCTGAACTTGTAAACAGTATTTGTATGTAAATAATACTTATTATTTCAATTTTTATGCATCTCGCGGATTTTGCGAAGAGTCAATTTAAAGAGAATACATATATTAAATCAACAGCGTGTAATTCAGCCAATTAACACCCAAAGTCTTCAAAATAAGGCGGAAAGTGGGAAGCGGAGTGTCTTAGCACTAGGCTATGCTGACACAGCGTGACGCTGAAAAAAATAATAAATCCACAAAATGGGAACCAGCGTCACCTTGTGTACTGCCAGACCACCGAGACAACAATATTTAAAGATGATTTAAAAGCCTTACATCACAAATATCCCAACTGTGTCATTATAATATAAATAACTTTTAGTTATTGAATAATATCTTTAAGAATTTTAGTCTTTAAGTATAGTTGTAATGAAATAATAAATTTCTACCTACAATTATAGTATTAGTGCTAAAAGACAGTCGAAACAGGTTGCCTAATGACCGGTCAGGTTAGTTGTGGTTAAATGTCAACCATGGAACCTTGGGATTATGTAATTTTGTATTCATAAATACCAAAACGTATGTTTAACACGAATGCGGACATCTTCAATGGTAATAACAATTGTGAGATATTCTTTTTTTTTATTTTTTATCATTGTAGCTTTGAAACAATTGTGGTGCTAGTTGAAGGTGGATTACTTAACCTGAGCTACCGGTAGTGGGTTATAATCTCACATATTAAAGAATATATATTAATAAAATAAATAAATCCCTGCTGTGTGCGGGATACAGCGTGAAGTTAATAAAAAAATAATAAAACATCTTGACGCACATTACAGGATAGGCAGAGGGAAGCTAGTGCCACGTAAGACACTCCGTTCCCCACTTTTCGAGGAATAGGCATTGCTGAGCGAAGAAATGGAAATATAAATTTAAATAAATATTTAATTTCCTCGAGTGGGGATTGAACCCACAACCAGTCGCATCTCACTTCAGTTAGTCACAGTTTGTGCCCTTCCGCCACGACTGGGCTCAATTAATAGAATATTTAATAAGTAAATATTTGCCTAGTATGATTAGACATAAAGTTACTGGAAGTAGCCACCCAGCTCGCGTAGATGGTAAAACGACGATAATGCCGACGAAAATAAGATTATAAAAAACATTTGAAATACACAACACAAATACATATCCATAATTTTAAACACCTTACGAGAATTGGCTTAAGATATCAGACTTTAAAATTATTATTCATGACATACCCATACCCCTAGTGTATGGAATGGTATAATACCTACGTCCTTGTCACGTTTTTTAAATAATTCCACACTCGAGTTGAATTTGAAATTTATTTTTTACGATATACATAATATCTGTTGATGCAAATCCTTTAGTTCTATTGGCCAAATTGGTTCATAAATTGTTGTAAAACTGAAAAAATCTATGAAATTTATTTTATTTAAATCATACATTTTAATGAAAAAAGTGTTACGTTCATTGGACTTAGAAAATAATAAAAATAATAGAATATTGATGCTAAATATCTACATATAGATATTTTTATGTTACAGGTCTCCCAGCGATTGTCAAATATACTTCATTTGTATAAACGACAAACCACGTCGCCTTTCGTGTGGAGGGTTCTCCGCTTTCGACGACCTGACCGAGTCCTGCGTAGCAGCTGACGAAGTATCATCTTGTCCTCAAGAGCTACGCAACAATGCTGCAAAATCGAGGGAAGCGGAGAAACAACGACTTTTCGCGTTAGAAGCTTATGAAAAACTAAAACATAATCGCAAAGAATCGTACAAATATGCGAGAACCACCAGTGAACCAGAATTATACGAATACTATGGAAGTGAAACTCAAAGTCCTGAGTTTTAAAATAATATCTAATAATAAAAAAAAAAACTTTTTGTAAAAATATTTTGTATATATATCAACAAGCTATCTAATGTAAGCCATATCGAATCACCGTTGAAACTTTCATCTTAACCACTTTATGTAAAAACTAATAATTAAATTCATTAAAGAAAACATTACCAATAGAAATGTCTTTACTTACACAAACCTCTAAATTAATGATTTCACCGATTTTTACCCACAAATAAGAGATATGCATCAATTATTAACTTTAGCTCGTTTAAAAATAATTATGTTTAAAGTATAAAATCGAAATGCATTGGAAATGTAATCATTCGAATCAGCTTATTTCTTCGGCTAGTACTAATATACATATTTGAAAATGTTTACTTTTATATGTTTTAGTGCTCTATTAATTTCGGCCTCCTGTAAGTATTTTCCTTTTTATTTATTTGATTATAATAAAATAATGAAAGTGTCAATAAAATAATGGAATTTCGTTTTCATGTGGAAGTTAAATATGATTTTTTTTAATAGGCCTCGATGCAGGAGAGCGCAGCTCTCTTTGTAAGTCACGAAACATGTATCTGAAAGTGGATGGACAATGTGATTCTTATATAGAATGTCTAGTGAGTTTTTGTATATAGATTCCTTATTATTATTATTTTATTCAGTTTCACGCTGTATCCCGAATATAGCAGGGTAGGCGGAGAAGCCTGATGTCAAAACACTCCGTTTCCCACAATTCAATGCCACGATTTGCCTCCACACCATAGCGAAGAAATGAAAATATTAAATATTTCATTTTCTCGAGTGAGAATTGAACCCACAACCTGTCGCATTTACACACACACACATGTCACACATTTGTACCCTACAACTGGCTTCTTTATGTCTGCTATTAAATAAATGTTAGTCTGTATGTCTGTAACGTTTAACTTCTTTTCAGGATTTCCAAGCATTGAACATGCAATGCCCGGATGGACTTCATTTTGATCCTTCAGCTCCCTGGCCTGTGTATCCCTGTGGTTATCCTCAAGATGTAGTCTGCACTGGTCGTGGTGTTAGCCGTAAGTGACATTCTATTCAATTCATATGAGTACTCGTACGTAAAGTGTAAA
>DWNA01002377.1:0-11900 GCA_018249835.1 Heliconius besckei
ATTATAGCAGCTCTTTTAACCAATTCACAATATTTATTAATTAAAACATTTAAATTACTTTATAACTTGCTAATAATTATCTATTAACAACCTAGTAACAAATCACATCGATTACAACACGTGTGACATCACGTATGTGAGGGCCAAATATGTCTTCCCGCTTAAATTAGTAACTTAACAACGAATGAAAAGAGCGGGCATTTTGACATTGACACATTGCAGTACTATATTTGACAGTTGACATTTGTAGCACAGAAGTCTCCTAACTATATATATTTTTTTGGTATTGAATTAATTTTCGTTTGAAATTAATAAGATTATCTATTTTTAGTTAACTAGGTAATACTACAATATTAATTATCGGGTACAATTTAGACGATCACCAGAAATATTTTAAGATCCTACACCTAAGCACCAAATATAATAAAAAACTCCAATAAAAAAAGTTGACTGTATAAAAGGGATCCTAAAGTATGTTATATTATAATCCAAAATAAACAAACAAACATAATAATTGCCTACATTTTTAACTTTTCATTCTTTTTATTCTTTCATATTCTTTTTGTTTCTCAAAACGGTAAACGATTATGTCTTACACAAAAAAATATATTACTATTCAAAACGTCATCCAATATATCCATAATAAATATTCATCCATTCATAACTGTTCATTTGTTACTCTGTTAATCTAATAATTTGAAATGAAAATAAAACATATTGTCGTGTTGCTTTGTTTGTTTTTATTTTACAGCAATATTAAAGCCGTCGTGGCACGAGGCATAAGGTTGTGACAGTAACGCGACGGTTGTGGGTTTCATCCCTACTCGGGGGGAATTAATTATTATTTATATTTATTGTCAATTATAAGAAATATTGGATTTATTTATTAATATTTTAAAAAACGTTATATGGTGACCATTTGGTCATGGATAAATATCCTTTTTGGTACACGTTTTGAAAATCAACTGTCAACTGCCAGGTGAGATAGCGGACAAATGCTTGCCTATCTTCAATAAAAAAAAAAGTTTAGAATTTATAATAGTTGTGATTGGGAATAAATACTTAAATAGTTCTCGCTAAGTTTACAGAGCTAAATGGTTTAGGTCTCAAGCAGTAACTAGAAATTAAAGAATGAAAATGTTCATTAAAAATAATGCATAAATTATTATTTTGGTCATTTATATATTGTTTTTATCTATATTTTAATTAACGTTACAAAAGTATAGTATGAAGAGGAAGATTTACCATTTATGTTCATTTATTTTATTCATAAAAAAAAACCAAATCTGTTATATGGGCAATTATTGTAGATATAGCATTATTTTAAGTACAGTCCATAGACAAGATATTTATAAAACGGAAACAACTAGCGTGCCTACAGTGAAATAACGGAACTATTCAAAACGTAATGGTGGCTGCTCGTGTTAAATCATTGCTGACAACTTATTTGGGAAATTATTTCTGTAAACCTTCAAAAACTAAAAATACAAATAAAAACTCGAAATGTCCTTCAGGTATTTACCATTATTGTGTGAAAATTCACATTTTGCTTAAATTTTACCTACTTTTTTGCGTTTTCATGTCAAAATGGCTGACGATAGGACAAATACATTTTTAAAATTCCATTACATCAAATATCGACATTATGTTGATAATGGTGGCAATAGATTTAAAATTATAGTAACTGATAACAACGTAAACAACTTACAATTTTGATAAGAAGAAGAAATTTATTTATTTCTCTATTAATATATAATTATAACACGCAATTGTTATGTAACTGACCGAAATGGTTTTATTTGTATATTTTGGCGTAATACGTTTCATATCGGCGCAATTTTTAAAATATTGGCTAAATACGTAAAAATTACAAAAAGACTAAGACTATAATATGTATATAAGTCGTTATTTTCTTAAAATTTCAGGACAAATACAAATCCAAGTTGTTTCATTTGTAACACACGTAATGGTGTAGCTTTGAGGAACGCTAGTAGTTTATTTGGTGAAGATGTAAGTTTAATCTATATTTAATGTTTATTTTTTTCAATCAAAGTAATTACTATTTGTGAATAGTACTTTGTTTTTTATATATTTATATGAACAATTAAATAAATAAAAAAAATCTTAAGATGGATTAATAAAATAAACTTTAATAATATTTTATATTAAACTTTAGATGTCAATGTAAATCTTTATGATTTAAAGATAGCATATCAAAATGCTACACATATTTGTTAATATTTATTACTTTAACACAAATATTTACTTAAATTGGCTTATTTTCTAGATTTCTCTCACATCAGGCAAAAGCTTCACAAATGTAATTGGTGATATAGTGGAAAAACAAATTAAAAAAGACAACACTCACAGTAATATTATATGTAAGAAATGTCAAAAAGCTGTAATGGAATATGATTCTTTACAAGTTAGGTAAGAAAAAAATAGTTTGTTTTTGATAAAAGTCTTATCTCTTCTACGGTGAGACAAAGAGTAGCATTTAGATATGCCACTCAACATGGAATGTCTGAAATTTTGGCAGATAAAGAAAGGAGTGTCTTTACATTACTACTATTTGCTTATACATGTGGCTTATATATGTGGCATAAAGATTATCATATCTCTTTTTTACTTATTACTTAAATTTTTTTTGGTGTCAAGCTGTATCCCGTACATTAGAGTAGGCAGAGGGAACCTAGTATTATGACACTATACCCTATTTTCCAGTGAATTTTGGAGTCATTGGTGTAACTAAATGCCATACTGTGCCTCAAACCAGAGCAAAGAAATGAAAATATTAAATATTTAATTTGTTCAAGTGAGAATCACACCCACCACCTGTCGCATTTTCAGTCACACTTTGTACCTGTGAGCCACAATTAACCTTGTTACTTTAACTTTATTGTAATCATTAATGTTGATTAATTACAAATAAATATAGGACAAACAAACAAAAAAAAGTTATTTTATAAAAAAATTTATATATATATATTATTATAAGCTAACATATTTTATCCAACTAATTTACAGACTAAAATCAATCAAAATGGAACTTCTCAGCCAATTCAAGAAAAGCCTAGAGAAATACAACATAAACTATGACACATACAATATAATAATCAAAACTGAAACTAAAACACCAGAATTAAAGAAATTAGTTCTTCCAGCGTCTAAATTACAGCCATTGCCACCAGATTTTGTGATAAGAGGTGGAAAATGGCCGATAACAAGGCCAGTTACAGTACCCAAATTACAGGTAAAATGTTATTTCAGTATGGAAATTCTCTGACCAGTGTGGGGCAGCACTTGACTGTAAAGGTGGTGAATTTGGCTTTGATTCTCACTTGCGGGAATAATTTTTATTTCCTATGTAGTTTATTTATGTTTTTTTCCCTATTTTTAAATTTTTAGCTTCATGCTATATCCTGTATTTAACATTCTGTCGCCCACTTTCCACTCAGTTTTCGATATATTGTGTTGTTTGGCGGAACTAAATGCCATGCTTTGTGTCATAACCAGAGGGAGGGAATGAACATTAATCAATCTAAGCTGTCATGTAAATAAATACAGAATAAACATTTTCTATATCGAATTTTGGACTAAAAATAACTAATAGTGTCATAAATTAGTTTAATAAAACAGATATATTATTTTAATAAACAAATATATTATTTTAATAAAACAAATTAATTAACACATAAATTAGTTTAGTAAAACAATTTTTCTTAACTTTGCAGCCAATAATGACAATACCATCATCCAACATCAATTTAAAAGTGACTGTAGGTTCGTCTGTTCTCACACAGTCAATAAACACAATAACAAGCAAACATAAAACAACACAAAACCAAATCATAGATCCAAAAGTAATAATGACGTCAACAGAAAATAAAAAAGAACAAAAAAACATGCCCATAATAATAACAAATTCTATGAAATCCGATGAAATATTGAGTTCGTCTCATTCAACATATACTTTTTCACAACCAGTATCTACAAACAGTCAAATGTTGAGTTTTAATGTGAATTCGTTGACGAAAGATTTTCTTTCGTCGGCCATTTTGACGAAAGTAGACGAATTTGGTATGGAGAAGATGAAGAAGGAGGATACGGTTGATAGCGATGTGGATAATAATGACGAAACTATGGAAATTGATGAAGGTATGTGTCGAATTTTTCGTTATAATGTAGATTTACATTAATTAATTAATTATAGATTATTTTATCTGTATTGGATAATTTACTCTTTTGACTTTTAAGTTAATTTTTTTAGGGTACCATTCCTCGTAAGGGAAAAAAGAACCCTTAAAAAATACTTTGTTGTCCATCCGTCCGTCTGCCTGCCTGTCAGTCTACCTGTTTATCTGTCTATATGCCAAGAGTCTTTATTTATCTCAGAAAAGCTTGGAGATATCGAGTTGAAATTGAAACCATATACTCCGATCCTTGCTTTCCAGAAAAAATCGTATTAAGTATACGATTTTTTTTCATATACTTAAAAAAAGATATGGCCGTTTATATCGCAAAAAACGTGTATTTCGACACTATAAAGGAAATCTAAATAAATAAGGTACTACCGGTCGACCAAGAGTTATGAAATTCAGCAGCAAGCATCTACAGGTAGTACTAGGTCAGAAAAAAAAAATTTCAAACTATACATTTAAGACAAAATTCCCTTTTTTGTACGGAATCGTCGGTGTGTGAGCGCATCTCCCGCTTGTTCAATTTTTTAATACTTTTCAAGTTTTGAAATGAATTAATTTGAAATTATATTTAAAATTTAATTAGTAAACCAAAGATCTTGGAATTTATAAACATAATATTTCATTTATATTTTACTTTAAACTCAAAAAGTTGATAAGGCCGTCGCAACTCAATGGTACAAGCGTGTGACTGTAAACGCGAAGTTTATGGGTTCGATTCCCACAAG
This sequence comes from Heliconius besckei, assembly GCA_018249835.1. NCBI lineage: Eukaryota > Metazoa > Arthropoda > Insecta > Lepidoptera > Nymphalidae > Heliconius > Heliconius besckei. The sequence continues at coordinate 4,928 of DWNA01002377.1, forward strand.
AGGCAATTAATTTTTATCGTTCTGGTAAAGCCGAAGCGTGGCATTAAACTCCCCCATTCATACCGTAACACATTGAAAATCGGACAGAAAGTGGGGAACAGAGTGTCTTAATGCTAGACTCCCTCTGCCTACCCTATACGGGGTCAAGCCACAAGCAAAAAAAAACCTCAAAACGTAAGATTTAGAAAAAAACATTTTAAACAGACACATTTGTACCTACCCAAAACAACCTTGTAAAATATTATAATGTCGATTATTTTTGTTTCAGATTGTTCTTTAGCAGTTATAACGACTAATAATAATGGTGATAAATTGACATATGGTGATGATATAAAGGTAAATATTTAAAATAAAATCAGCTTCACGCTGTATCCTGCACGTAGCAGGGTAGGCAGAGGGAACCTAGTGCTAAGCCCGTCCGTTCCCCCATCTCTCGCCGAAATATGGAGCCATTGCGTATTGAGGGGCGGAACTCGATGCCGCGCGTAGTCTTGGCACCAGAGCGAAGAAACGAAAATATTAAATAATTAATTTCCTGTTATATGCAAAATACATATATTTACAAAAAATATGTTGTATGTAATAATAATAAAAAATATAGGTATTTTTAAATTTTATATTTGTTTTTAGACTGAACGTAATGAAGAATATGTAGACATTAAATTAGTGAGCGCGGAGGGACAATGCTTTATGGGAAAACTACAAATATTGGCAGATCAACAAAACGAACAGGATAATCGTTAGTATTCTTATTTTTTTAGCTTCACGCTTTACCCCGTACACAGCAAGGTAAGCAGAGGGAACCCGGGAACCTAGAACCATGCGCCGCCAAATTTTTGGGGCATTGCTGGTTGAGTGGTATACTTAACGTCGTGTTTTGCCTTGTGGATGATACCAGAGCGAGAAAATGAAAATTATAAATAATTTGACTTGAGTGGGAATCTAACTGACGCGTTTACAGTCGCACGCTTGTGCCACTGCGCCACGACACCTTATTTTTTATATTATTTTTATAATATATATTTTAATATTGATATTGAAATAATTTTAGAAGCGATAGTAGTGGAGAGTGACAACATTCTCCGCGTAATGTCTGGACAGAAATTTTTGTATGGCGACAGTGAGATATCACTAGTGATGCCCGACAGCTTGGATAATAACGACGATAATGGGGATGGTCAAGGTATTTATTACAAAGTATAATTTTTATCTTCACACTGCATCCTCTATTGTACGCCATCCATTTTGCGCTTTATCATGTTACCACAGTGTTACCATTTATCTTATTATACACATACAATTGCATATATATAATTATTTTGCTTTCAGCTTCACGCTGCATCTCACATATAGCAGGGTAGGCAAAGGGAACCCAGGGTTAAGAAACTCCGTTCCTCACTTTCCACTAAATTTTGGAGTGTATAAAATATGTCGATGTGTATATGTAGAAGTTCTTATTAAAAATTAACATTTTACTGATAAAAATAACATTTTCTCCTACCATCTAATGATCTAACGGGACTATAAAAATTTTTACTTGAATAAAATGTATTTAATGTGATTTATTATTTATTTTAAAATTACAGATTCAAATGATGAGTCTCAAATAGAATTACAAGTGTCTGGCGATGAAGAAACGGCAAATGCGATTATTGCAGCTGCACAAGGTATATTATTTATTTATTTTTTGATAAATTATTTTTGATAATCATTTCCCCCGAGTAGGGGTTGATCCCAGCAGCAGTTCAGCTACAACTACTGTTTTTCAAAAATATTTATATGATTAATTTTATTTTTTTATTTACATATTTCCAGGAGGTGCCTTCATAAAAGTGGAAAGCGGAGAAATGTTTCAAGTGAAATCAGTGGAGAGCAAAACCGATGATGATATCAATAAAACTGATAATACTGTAAGTTTTATAGTATAGACTGTCTACTCTATAACTGAAATTACAAACACACATTCAAATAAGCAATCACAATGACACAAATATAGCATCAGCAAAAAAATATCATAAATAATATATTTTTTTAAATTCATAAGAGCAAAAAATCCATGTCTGTATGTCTATTATATTACAAGTAACTGAAAACATTCTTCATTGGAATATTTTTGATTAGACACCATCTAGCTTAAAAATAAACGCACCTCAATTAATTTCTATGTTTATATATATATGTATAAACTTGCCGTCCGCACATTAAGAAGTCAACTGAACGAGCGATCAGTTCATAAAATGACTTCGTATGGCGACAATCGTAAGATATACAGGAAACGATACGTTCGTTCTGTGACGCGTGTGGTTGTTAAAGCCTTCCAAATGTTTCATTGTCTCAAGTGGGAATCGAACCTACAACCGTTGCGTTTACATTTGAACGCTTGTACATCTGCGCCACGACGGGCTGGTACTGTTTCGTATAACAATTTGTTTTTAATATTTTTATTTCTTAATAAATAATATTTCAGATACAAATAGTGGTACATGAAAATGATAAATTTAGATGTCTTCTATGTGAAAATAATGAAAATAAACGTGAGTAACATATTATGAGATTTAATTTTAAATTACAACTTAAATTAAAATATATATGTATTTCAAATCGAGACCGTTGTGGCGCAGGAGAGGCACTAGCGTGTGACTGTAAACCCGATGGTTGTGGGTCCGATTTTCACTCCCACAGATAAAATATTAAATATTTTCATTTCCTTCAGTACTGACAAGAGAAAGTGACTTAATATGCAATGTCTCGACAATTGGACGATACCTGGGGGACGAAGTGTTTTAATCATTCCATCTCCATTTACAGACACTTCCCAAATAAAATCAATTAAGAGGTGATGAAGAAATCGGTAAAATTACATATTATACTTTTGTATGCCAGTTGCTATATAAATCATTCACCCTCGTGGAGTTCGAGCGTACAACTATCGCGCTTATAGTCATAACAGTCGACGAGCAGTGTCCGCCCTGAAGTTAGCTGTGGATGGCTGCGCAGATTTGATTTTAGAATTTTCTTACTTTCGATTATTTATTTCCCGGGAGCGACGGAACAATGCGCAAATGTTGGAAAAATCTAACATCAGGACGGTAACGACTCGTTGGCCGTATTGTACTAACATTAATAATATTATTTATATATTAATATCCTTTATTATACTACTTTGACAGAAGGCGCAGCGTTTACGGGCGACGCAGATACAACGATGGCTCATTTGAAAACAATACACTCTGCCCGGGCTTACATTTGTAATTGCGGACACGTTGTTAGGAAACGGGCGGATTATGTTAAACATATAGGTGAGTACTCGAATAATTAAACAAATAAATATAAGATAAAATAAAGACCTTCGTGGTACTTTGCTACAGCGTGCGTAGAGCGACTTTAAATAAAATCACAATCTATCCTCAAGCGTTAAGTCAACTCTGCTATACTTTGTGAAATACGTATGTTAAACATTCTATACGATTTTTTATGAATAATGGAATAAAATATTTTTTAATGAAAATAATTATATATATTTTTTTATTTCAGAACAACACGCACAGAAAAATAACAAGAACATGCAAATCACAGATAAGAATAAAATGCACGAGTGTAATATTTGTAAGAAGAAATATACGTAAATATATATATTTTTTTCTACTTTATTGCGAAACTTAACGCTGCACTTTCGCTAACAATCGGTGTCCCGATCTAAGCACCTGATTTTATAATTTTTGCAAAATTATAAAAAAATACATTTTAAATATTATAATTAAATTACATAATTTAAATAGAAAAGATGGTTCCACAATCAAGTAAACAAATAAAAATGAAAAATTCTAAATTGGAGCTTGCTTGCTTGCTTATAATTAAAAATATTTAAGCATAACTCGAAACAAAAACATATTGAGTTTTGATTGGCGGAACTCAACGCCGCACTGTGTGTACCAGATCTTTTCATACGATTTTCTCTTTTGTATGTTTATTTTTAGTTTTTTGTGACAGGGGTTTTTAATTATCAATTTTTTCCAGTTCGCGTACCTTACTATCGGAGCATCTCAACACACACAGCGGGTCTCGCCCTCATGAATGTCAAGTTTGCGGAAAGACATTCGCCTCCAAATACACGCACCAGTCACACTTGAAAACACATTTAGTATGTATTTATTGGTTTAGATATTTTAATTTTTACTTAATTTGTTTTTCATGCACTGAGTGTGCATTTCTTCGTTCTGGTTACGAGGGACAGAGTGGCGTTGAGCTCCGCAGCTAAATACGCGATACCTCTTTGGTAAACTGAGTGTCCTAACACTAGGTGCTCAGTTTCCCTCCGCTAAAAAAAATTTTATTATTAAACATATAATATTTATTATTTTAATTTCCCAGGTGCGTCCTCGTCCTTTCAAGTGCAATCAATGCGGCAAATCGTTCTTCACGATGCAAAATTTGAATCAACACGAAAAAACACACTCTGGTATAAAGGATTTTATATGTAACGTTTGTGGTTAGTATTTTTTTAAAATATTTATTTATTTTTATTGCATTACGACTGTCTATTTACGAAATAATTGTTAGTTATTATTTTATTTGTGTGTATTTAGTGTGTTTTTTATTATTATTCTTTCGTTTAATTTTTTGTAAATGATTTGGACATGACCTGATTGTAAATGCAGTGGTTGTGGAGTCATCTTCATTTGGAGGATTGTATTATTGTTATTCCTGCTTTTAAAAAAGGGTGCACTTCTAAATAGAAGATTATGAAGATAAGGATATCATAATATCACGCTACATCTCGAAAATTGGGCAGTGCGCGGAAAACGATCGTGCGACCGTGACTTTTCTTTTGTTCATTTATTTTATATTGATTTTAATAATAATATTGAAATTAATGTTAATTATTATCGATATGAGCTACTTAAATCTTTCTCCAGCATATAGAATACTAGGTAAAGGACGGTTTCCTTCGCTTTCCATCCGAATTTTGTCGTCAAGAATGGTAAAACCAAAATAATTTATTTAAATTAGGAACAACGTGAACGTTGCGTTAGTTAGTCATTCTTTATTTTCTTTTTCTTCTTTCCGATATGATGCTGCTGTTGATCTAGGATAGTCTTTACAGCGTCATCAGGGGAGGTGTGAGGATGGCTCGATAAAAAAAAAAAAAAACTGGCACTCTATCTTTATTTCGAATTCTTAGGTCGAAGTTAGGCCTGGTATAATATACCCACATGTATCAATTCAAACATAGTACTTTAAATAATTTTTGCATTCCATTTTGGCAGGTAAGGCATTCGGAACCCAACACAACCTAGAAGTGCACGGCGTGGTTCACTCCAACACTAAGCCGTTCGTGTGCGGCGTCTGCGGGAAGGCGTTCGCGCGCCGCGCCGAGGTGCGCGACCACATGCGGACACACACCGGTGGGTAGGGGAAATCGAATTACCCGTGCTCCCATAAAGGACTTCCCATAATGGATTCCCCAGTATGGGGGCATGGGTAATTCTATTCCCATTTATGGGGGTTGGTGTCGGAATCTATTATTCGGAACTCAACATAACCAGGGAATCCACGAGGTCGTCCGCTCCAACACCACCTTCGTACACATGCACCAACAAATAAAGTACTATAAATTGTTATTATATATGTGAACGTATAAATTCACTGTGTAGTGCCCTCTAAATCTGAGAGGTCTAATACAATATATATTGTTTCCTAACTTTCATCCTATTTCTTAAGATATGGTGTGTTGAAGGAAGAAATAATGAATTAAAATAAATTATAAGCAAGAAATCATTTTTAGATAAAGCTTTTATTCAAACGCTTTAAAAAGGAGAAAATAAAATTTGTCTTTTAAATTTTAACTATCAACTCATAACCTCATTGTACACAACTTATATGATCATAAAAGCTTGTCGCGCGATTTACTTGTGTAAATAAAATAGTACTAAATTTAATTACATAAAATCTGCAAAGTTTAAATTTTTAAAGTTTTAATTTAATTAAATATTGTTACGTCATTTTTCACGTTGTTCTCAAGAAGCCCTTTCATTTGATACCCATAATGTACAAGTACACAAAAATAACTATTATATTAACAATAATACAATATAGCGGACCACCGCTATATTGTATTTAGAATGAAGTCACAAACCTAATCGTGCATTGTCATCCAAACCAAACGTGTATACAAAATTTCAGCTCAATCTTACGAACGTACCTTTCATTATATTTAAGCACAAAAAACTTGAATCGTGTTGAAATATGTTGCATTTCAAGTGATGTCACATTATGTTTTAATTGTTCTCGGCAAGATCTTTCTTTTGATACCCATATTGCAGAATTCAATAAATAATATCTATTCCGCCATCTTAGATCTTCCGCCATATTGGATTTAGAATAACGTCACATTATTTTTCGAGTTACGGTCAACGACCCATTTCATTTAATATCTATATTGTAGAAGTAGACTAAATAGATATTCGGCTATCTTCGATATCCTCCTTATGGGATTTAGAATGGCATCACATTATTTTTCGAGTTGCTCTCAACGAACCCTTTCATTTGATACCCATATTGTAGAAGTACATTAAAAATAACTAATTCACCATCTTGTATGGTCCGCCATATTAGAATTAGAATGACGTCACATATCGTGCATTGTCATCCAAAGTAAACGTGTATACAAAATTTCAGATCAATCGGTTGAAGATATCTACTTCAAAATTGAGCTCAAAGATTTCACCCGAACCCACATACACACATTGCAAGTTAAATAAAATCTTTTAAAAAGACTAAATAGAGATATCTCGAATCGAGTTTTACTAATTTATAATAACATTTTCAGGTGAACGTCCCTTCTCATGTGACATCTGTGGAGCTCGCTTCACGCAACGCTCGAATCTACACTCACATCGGCGCGCAACACATTTAGATGACAAGCGTTATCACTGTACCATGTGTTCTAAACGGTTTAAACGACGACGGTAAG
>DWNA01002378.1:0-11897 GCA_018249835.1 Heliconius besckei
TCTACTCCTAAGTTTATTTAGTAAACACACGTTGTTGTCTATAGTCACCTTCAATTCCTAGGTAACTTGACTTGTAAGGATGCAGGTCCAAGTCATGATGCAATATTCGCCAAGTTCTATTTTACGGTATAAATGTTGGTCGGTTGGTTACTGAGCCATTGGACTCAGATTTATTCTCCACATTCCAAATAGTGAATAAACAGTCTTTTTGATATAACACTTCTATCATTTACCAGAGTTGTTGAATGTCTCTGTCCATGTCTACCTCTGTACCATAAGTTCATAACATAATAGGTTTATAATTCCCCACTATTGTATACAAGACTTGGAGTCCATTTATAATTTTATAGTAGACATGATAGATGAGCGCTTCTAAAACAGCAATTTTAATACGGTACTATAGTTGCTAGCAAAAAGTGTTTTGTATTCACGTCAAAATCAGCCTGATTAATGAATGTTCTGCAGCAAGGACTGAGTTAGGTACTAAGCCGTGATGATAGTACCCTTGAGGATTGTATGACCATATTAAAAATTGCAAATTGATTGGGTTATCATTAAAAATATATATAATTATATTAGGAACCTATTGCGGGACAGTAGGTGGGATGCGTAATTCGGAGAATGATTATTAGGTTTTTTTTTTAATTTCTCCGTTCTGGTGAGGCAGAGCGCGGTGCTAAATTACGCCATTCGAAATTTTTACCATAGGCATGAGACAAAATGTAAACAAAGAAATACTATTTCTAAAACTTTTATGTAACTTTTTAGTTTATATTTAATTTAGTCTAGGTTTATTCATGATTTAAAATAGGATAAATTCGATATAGCAAAAACAAAATTAGTGTTGGGTGTTATAAATTTTATAAAATTATACTTGAATGCTTTAACTAGTAATTCCACTATTATGGTCCTGGTCGGTCTTCAGACGAGCTTGATGATACCATGTTATTTTATTGTGACCAAAGCTGTATACTAACTATCAAGTTTGTTATTATTATCATTAAAGCAATAAAAAAGGCTAAGAAATTGCTATTATAAATAAAAAAACTAAATTTTCACTCTTTAGTTTAATTAAATTATTTCAACTTTAAAAAAATCTATAAATAAAATACACAATACTATAAAAGATACTGAGTCTCCACATATAATCAATTTGCTTGGAGACAAGATAAATCTTTTAGTTTTGTTTATCGACCTGAAATGCTATCGAGAAAGTTCATTTTGATAAAAGGCTTTTAACCGACTTCAAAAATGGAAATAGTGTATCATTTATGTATACAATGCGATCTATTTGTATTTAGGCTTCAAAGCGCATGTAATTTTTATTTGTGAGTGAGTGTTTGTATTTTTAACCGTCTTCTGTAAAAGGACTAAGTTATTATCAATTCAAATGTATTTTTTGTTTATTAAGCTGATTCTGATTTTTTTTTTATTTGGAAGCTGATGCTTTTCTTGGGGCCCCTTTTTAGTTTAGTCTATTTCTAACAATATTATCCAGAAGAAACTCACATAAATCTTAAATTTATATTATAAACACAGCGACACGTGGAAAATAATTCAGTATCACACCAACTGATATCGATGATTCCTTTTTTATTGGAAGGGGTATACTTCAAGGGTAGTTTGATGAGAATTTGGTTGTTCGTTCGTTCTGATTATGGGATCCGGATGAAGTCAGAATTGACAGTTATTTGAAGCCGGCTTAAAAAAACGTAATAATCTGCACTCTAAAAGTAGTTATGTAATATATTTTGAAAGTTAAAAATTTTCATTCTTTTCTCTTTCGCTTTTAAACATTTAAATGTGGAACAAATAAAGCCTTCATATCTTATACATAAAATGAATTGATTTTTTGCCCAGTTGAGCGTTTAAGCACTTTTAAGTCGCCGATCTAGCGTAAAAGATCAGAATTTCCAGTCGATTAAGAAACTGTCGATTTTCAAAGCAGTTCAACTGTAAAGAGCCAGGGAGAATCTCAGCAATTACGTTTTTAACATATTTTTGCAATATTTCTATCTTTTATATCTTTTTCGAAGAGTTTTTAATTTATAATAAATTTATTCAAATAGGCTTCCTTTATCTCCGATTCGCTACCTATCTTTGGTATAACTTTAATAAATTAAACTAACTGAACTCTGTTCACCAGAGAGGGACATTTAACGTAGTTATTCCGTCACTAGCTTTGAGCGGGTTATTGTATTATATAGGATAAAACCTAGTTAGAATCCTTTACAGTTGATAATATACCTTTTTGATAAAATTTTCCTTTCAGATTTGAATATTGAGGCAAATCTATGGCGTAGGGCCACTTGCGTGCCACTGTAAGCGGGAAAGATTGTGTATTCGATTCCCATTCCAGGAAATTAAATATTTAACATTTACATTTTCTCGCTGTAGTAAGGAGGCAAAAGCGCGGCGTTGAGTTCCGCCACTGCCTACGCCATGCCTCTAAAATTCGGCAGAAAGTGGAAAACAGAAGTGTCTTGATTGGAACGAAGTGTCTTTATTCATTCGGTTTCAGGTTTCCTCAGCCTACCCTGCTATATTCGGGATACAGCATAAAGCTAAGAAATCTTAATAGAAATATTCCCTACGAGTTATAATTGAAACTATAACAATTACAAGGAAAAAGGACATTTTTAAATACACCTCCAGGCGCAGTAAATCGAAATAAACCTATAAAAGGAATGTGCGTATCAAATTTACGTTACATTAAACCGAAAGGGATTTGATTGGTATTTATTGTTGAAAAAGATACGATTTTTGATATCAAAGCTGTTATAAAAATGTTATTTTTTTATTATTTGATCATTGTGTTAGCAGAATTGCCATATTTACTATATACTCGAACATACATCCCTTCTTTATTTTGGCTATGTGTTGTCGGTTAGTCATCCTGTAACGGAAGTTCCCTATATGTAGATAAGTATTTAATAAGTTTTTTAAAATCAAGCAAGATAAGTAAAGGGAATCTGGGAACCTAGTATTAAGACACCGAATTCTAGGGGCATTGCGTGTTCCATTGAGGAACACAACACCGCAAAGAAATGAAAATGTAAATTTAGATAAATATTTTGTTTTCTCGAGTGGGGATAGAACCCACAATCATCAAAATAGGTTTACAAGATTTTATTAACAACCGCCATCATATCAGCATCAAGACCCAGATTATAGGACTCCCAATTAAGTAATTTGTACCATTTCAAACTACCAGTTATATTAGCGTTTACTATATAAAATTGTTGATGATATTGTATAATGTATAAATTGATATGTCTAATCGTCATACTAATATTATAATTATAAAGCTGAATGTAACAAACATCTTACATCTTTGTCACGCTTTCACACAAAAACTACTCAACCGATTATTATTAAACTTTGTACACATATTCTTAGAAGTACAAGAAGGGACATAGGGCCACTTTTTAATAAAAAATATATATTTTAAAATACTAATCTTTGGCTATAAACATAGAAAAAAGTTTAAGCGAGCAAAGCCGCATTTGAATCTTTAGTATATAATACTTATACAAAAGTTTTAAATTAAAAATTAAAATTTTCGTAACTATTGATGTTCCTTTTATACTTACTTATATACTTCCTCTCGAATATGTAAGTTTCAATGATAATGTCAATAGAAGGCGATATCGCTCCAGCACCTCTATTCACTGCCTCGTTAGGTATAACAATGAAATTGAATTGGTACACCGATTGAAGACCCAATTTGATCAGCTGTTATCGAAAAATCCTGGATTTAATTTCTTTATCAAGCTTAAAAATAACAGCTTCACGCTGTATCCCGCATTTAGCAAGATAGACATATTGACAAATTTTCAAGACATCGCGTGTACTATGTATACTAGTGGAGCTAAACGCCACATTTGTCGTGTTACGGTGGCGAGGAAATAAAAATAATTAATTCCTTCTAGTAGGAATCGAACCTACAACTGTCACATTATATTAAAAATATTTCTTTACATTTATATTTTCATTTATTCGCTCTGGTGTCGAGGCAAAGAGCGCTGTTGAGTTCTGCGAAAGTGGGGAACTGAGTGTCTTAACACTAGTTTCCCTCTGCTTACCCTGCCGTGTACGGGATACAGCGTGAAGCTGATTTGATTTGATTTTGACAATAAAATTCTTTATTACTTTAAAGTCTTTCTGTTTGTATAGTTGGATTGGTTCCTCCAGCTTGTGCAGTAAATGTATAAAAAATAAAGTACAAACAGTTATATTGGAAGTGGTCTATTTGACTTATATATTGAATTCTATTATTACAGTGAAGTTTATTAAAATCTCAGTTTAAACTTTTAACAAAAAAAAATCAAAATCGCGCAATCCCGGATTATATAATCCGATTCGGATTATATAATCAGTGAAAGAGTAAAACAGACATATTATAGAAATACACTTAAATTTAATTTATATGTATAAATGGAAAAAATGCCAGACATGGTGAACATCTTCAACGAAAGCAGCATTTCATTATTTTTTATAGTTTACCTAGACTGTTATGATTGCTTAACAAGTGTTCCAGATATTTTTGCCCAGATAAGCACAAGCAGATTATTAGAAGCTACAAAACAAAAATAGTTTCATTGAAATCAGTTCATCAGAACAAACAGACAGACGAAAATTTTAAGAATCATAAATTTACAGTCTATTACTTATTTTAATCCCTACATCGTTTTTTTCTCAAATATATTCAATGTTTTGATACTTTTATTAAAAAGAAGATTATGACCATTGCGGTAGTGGATTGGATTGTACAAACAACTGTATGAATGATATTAAACTTTATACATTATATTTCAAGATAATAACACACTGTATACAAAGTTGCTTTAAAATGTTATGAGAAAAGCGCTATATGAATACGCAAACACCTTTACTGTTGTGTGAACGTCCTTCATTTTATACAAAAGATACGGATTGTTCGTTCCATAAAGACACTACTGCTCCCCATTTTCATTCCCTCAACATTAGGTTCCCAGGTTCCCACTTTAATACCTATGGTATATGAGGGATACAGCATGAATGAATAAAAACAAGATAAGTGAGAGTAGAATTTACCGTTTAAAAATGAAGATTTGAAGAGAATATTAATAAATAGTCATTACTATTTTCGTTTGCTCTTTTTATTTCATATAAAGCAACGTATTAGTACAATTATGTACTTATATGCTTTTTTTAGCTCTACGTTGTATCTGGTACAACACCATGGTAGATCACCAGGTAGTGCTTCGTCTTACAGGGTGACTTCTAAGTGGTGATCGAATCCCCAACCATCGCCTTTCAGTCCCAAAATAGCAGCGGGAACGAAAAATAATAGAAATTACGGACTACATTTTCACTAGCATTGTTAACAGAAATCTTTTATGTAAAACAAAAAAATACAAATGTCAATTAAAATATCATAGTTCAGAAAGGTTCAACAGCTTCGTTGCCCAAAGAAATACGAAACTCGAATCTGTCAGATCAAAGTGATTTTTGTATAGAAACGATATTTCAAAATACAAATCCCCTTTGAAGCTTTTATTCGATGGAAAAGAAAAATATAACTTTTGTTACAATCTGCAACCTAATAATGATATAAGTTGTTATGGAAAATGTCTAAGGTTATTTTCACACAATTATGGGTCCAGTTTCATTCTTTTATAATTAAAAGTTAACCTTGTCAATGTACACAGTCGTCACACCTTGTCCATGTACAAAAGACCGCGCAAAGTGGAGAAGGTTGAGTAGGAGGGCAGACCCTGGGGTCTACCTACTACTATTGCCAGCAATAGCCGGGATTAATGCCAGGAGGAAGAATGTACACAGTCGCTGTCCATTACGAATTATAAAAAAATATTACTCATACCTAAAAATGTGTTCTGAGAATTATACAAAAATAACATTAAATTAATATGCGAATAAATTGAACGTAACATTAAATTGAAAGGGATGTGATTGATATTTAACATCAAAAAGATACGACATTTGTGGCTTCAATCCCTACTCGACAAAATTAATATATATCTACATATTTATTAAGCAGTGAGACCGTGTGACTTTAACGCGTCGGTTGTGGATTCGATTCCTACTTGAGGTAATAAACTATTATTTCATAATATATTCATTTCTTCGCTCTGACATCAAGGCAATAATCCCGACGTTGACTGTTAAATTTCTTGTCGGTTACACTCAGCAGCTGCCTACCTAGCTGGTGGTAGTTTTACATTCATTCGACATGCTTGCAAACATCTATTTAAATAATGTTTTAAATTTAAAAACGAATTTGATTTTTATATTTAAATTATTTTCGATCAATCTACCTTTTGCCTACTACAACAGGGCCGCTCTGGTAGATACGGCGCAGCGTTATGTTCCGCCACTCTACATGCAGCTATGAAATTAGGTTCGACTATTACTTTCATTTACTTTGAAAACAATATTAGTCGTCTTTCTTGTCTTAACCCATATCTTCCATTGTATATTTGATTAATTTGCCTCGTTACGTGTCGGGTATCAACAAGACAATAGCCTTCTACAATTTGTCAGCTATACACTATAATAACTAAATCAAATTAAATTATTACCTTTGGTATGCGAGCCACACTTAGAGATATTAATTAATGTTTAACTGATATTATTTTTTATACAAGAGTAGGCAGAGGGAACCTGGGTAGCTAGTGTGACATTATGTTCTCCCACTTTCCGAGGAATCCTTGAAGCATACCTCATATGAAAATTAAATTCGTACAAATATATTATCTTTTTCTATTTCACTATATATAAATTATTTTTATTCCATTATCATATTCCACAATATTTATAAACACAGACTGACAAAACCCGTTGAGACTTACATAAATTATAAATTAAATTAATTGTTTTCCGAGACAAGAGCCTTAGAATCACCGTAAGCATTAAATTTCTTAGCTTTTGCCAACAACGCTTTATCAATATTCAGCTATCTTCAACCGAACTGACAAAGTAAACTCGATCACAGATGTTCCAGAGAAATCGGTTGATGAACAAACAAACTTCGCCACTTAATAATAATTTAGTTGTGATCTTGGTAAGACGAAACGTCTGAAATGCTTTCATTTGGGCAAAATGTTCCCGAAAGTTATAATACAGATAATAATTTAGCACCTCATTGATTGCTTTGTTTGCTGTAATGATAAAAAAATAAATTATTTGAAAGATGATGACTATAACAGTTCTTCCTCATACATGATATCTTACTTTATTAAATTTTTCATTTTGCCTTCACATTCTTATCTAAGATTTTTTATTAACGAACTCGATCATAATTAATATATAGCGATACATCAGAATGCGGGAATTCTCGAGATATTTGAAATATGAGACGTTTTATAAAGTGGCATATATTATTATAGCTTTGTATTATTATAATAGCTAAAGCTCTTAAAATAGCGTTGAGTTACGCCACTCGGAACGGAAAGTTTTAACATTGATTTTCCTCTGCTCACCTTACTATGTACAGGGTACAACTTGAAGACAAAAAAGATTAATTCTAGTGAAGTTCTTTGGAGCTGTTATCATCGATACTGTAATCATAGGTCAACCGAGGTCTTCCTCTGCCTTTCTTACAATTTACCAAAATTAAAATTATATTATTTAATATTATTTTATTTAAATTATATTATTTAATATACATATTTATGTAGGTATATGAACCGTTCAACAGAAACAGTGCTATATTATAAATGAAAATAATATGCACTTATAACATTAAATATATAGACACATGTATCGCTACGAAACGACGAATTTGTTTTATACTATGCATATAATAAGATGATAGCATATACAAAACAATGAACCCATATTCCCTAGAATGGGAATCGAATCCATAACATTTGTAGTCAGCATCAGCTGCACTGCTACGCCACGATGGCAAAAAAACTAATCCCCTAGTAAAATATTCCTTTCACGCTATTTCGCGACGCGACAAACTTTCACGTGAAAAGATATAATACATATGAACCTCGATGTAATCCCCACGAGACGTGTTTAGATGAGGTATGAAAGTCTTAGCACGTGTTCGTTTGGCTTTGTATGTTATATATCTATGCTAATATTATAAACTGAAGATTTTGTTTGGTCGAACGCTCTTATATCAGGAACTACTGGTTCGTATTTAAAATATATCTTTGTTATGCAAAGCCGTACATAAAAGCTAGTTATATATTATATGAAGTAATTATTAATATTAATCTCTTTTTAGGTTCTGAATAAAGCAGGGTAA
This sequence comes from Heliconius besckei, assembly GCA_018249835.1. Taxonomy (NCBI): domain Eukaryota; kingdom Metazoa; phylum Arthropoda; class Insecta; order Lepidoptera; family Nymphalidae; genus Heliconius; species Heliconius besckei. The sequence continues at coordinate 8,264 of DWNA01002378.1, forward strand.
GCCTGATGCCGGATGTAGGAATTGTTGTTTATTATAGACCTTATGACATTACTTTTGCAAAGAAAATCCAGTGTTATGTTTCCATTTTCAGTTCTATTTCCTTCCATTTTTGTGACATTGCGTGATGAGTGGTATAACTCAAACCTTGCTTGTCGAAGCGCCTACCAGAGTAAGGAAATTAAAATATTAAATAATTCTCCCGAACAAGAGTTGAACCCACTACAGTCTACACGCTGTGCCCATGCGCTAGGACAGTCGTCACATTTGCATGAACAATAATTTAGGTAATTTTAGTATTACATTAATGATAGGAGGAAGGACACTAGGTACTGTTTGCACACTACCTAGTTATGCACTCACCCAAACCCTCAGTATTAGGTTAAGCGAGATTATTCCGCTGGCTCAGCGAGACCACCGGAATATTCCCATTATTGTTATAAGCACTTTTATTGTTTCGTAAAAATTCATGTTAAATGTCGCAATACATTTGACGGCGCATCACTAGCGCCATTTCTTCAGAAATACGTCGGAACGAGATTTGACAGCTGTCAGTCTGGCGGAGCGTCGTGTCAATGGTTAACGCCGCCATTTTGGACGCCACTTGTTATAAGACGTAAATGGCGAACGTACCATTCTTTGACGGCGAATCGCTTTTTGTTCCAATTCATATTAATATGGCTGATTCTGATAACGAAGGCCCTGCGCCTAGATCAGAAGTGGGACACCATGCGCTACTGACCGAAGAAAAACCACCTGACGAAAATAGCGCCTTTAAGTTGTTAAATAATATGGAAATGTTACTTACTCGCATGTTAGCGACAACGCAACCACCGGTGGCAACTGCTGGCGCCCAGTGTAGTGCAGTGAAACTCGTAGAGTTTAATCCGGAAGATGCAGACGCAGTAATACAAATATTTTTAACTTTAAGAAATAATATTGTTGTGATCTCCAAATCGATCAGACGTATTAAATAGTTTTAATTTAAATTAGTATTTTATTTTTAAAAAGGTAAATTCTCAATTAGAAAGTTTAACTACCTAGTGTCCTAGTGTTGCAATATAGGATATCAATGTATTAAGGATCTTGAATTCAAAGACGATCTCCAAAGTGTTTACTAATGTCTCTCCCCTGGAGTTTAACTCTGAATGCTCTAACCACGTAACGTATGAGTATGTCACAACTTGGAAATGTAACTTTTGAAAGTTACAATAAAGCAAATGCAAGCCGCACAGTGGAATATTTGCGAGCGTGATAGCGTTATATGTCAAAACTATTCAGATTTAGAACATCTCACTTACTTCTAACATCTATCTTACTAACTTTTATTTCAAACGTGACTTTGTAAAATGGGTAGGACTTTTTTTAGTCGTAAGTCTTTCTGCATATATATACGGGTATTCGAAGACTGCTTCGTTTATAACCGGACCTCAACGCCGCGTTTTATCTCACATAGGGGAAATGAAAATATTTTTTTCCCCTCGACTATGAACCGACCATTATTACATTTACCGTTTGAAACTTACACTACGTCATAGTGCCCTAAAAAATATTTGTGGCAACAAGTTTTGCTGCTACTAATATTAATTTGAGACATTAAAGTTTTACATGTTACATAAACACCATCTTTGGGAAAATCATTATATTTTTATATTTGGCTTACAAAATTCTGTGGAAAATAGAAAACGGAAGTATATCTACTATTTTGAAACGGGTCTGAACACTGGGCCCCCATGTTCCCTCTGCACACCCTATTACGTGCAAAGTGTGCTGTGAAGCTATAAAAATTACCTTTTTGCACTAATACCATATAGTGTTACATTATTGAAAATGGAAAGACTCCAAAAAGAGTCGTCAAATTGGGAATTTGGTAACATACAAACTGAATTCTGATCTGAACAAAAAGCTTATGTTAAAAAAAGTACTGTTTTACGAACATATGAACTTTTGCATAGTTCAATCCACTCTTGTATACTATCAAAAAGTATTCATGTGTTCACTGCCCTCTACACCTCGTTCAGAATTCTTTGAATTGAATTGAAAATTGAAAATCTTTTTTTATTTCAAATAATTAAGGAAGGTGTGTTTGTTATTATTTGCGTTTCAATTATATTATTAAAAGAAAATTTATAATAAATAAATTATAAGCAAAAAATCATTTTTAGAAAAAGCTTTTATTTAAACGCCCTAAAAAGGAAAAAATAAAATTTGTCTTTTAAATTTTAACTATCAACTCATAACCTCATTGTACACAATTTATATGACCATAAAAGCTTGTCGCGCGATTTTCTTGTGTAACTAAACTAGTGCTAATATAATTATATAAAATCTGCTAAGTTTCAATTTAATTAAATATTGATTAACGCGACAAGCTTTTATAATCATCCTTTTTAGGGCGTTTTAATAAAAGCTTTTTCTAAAAATGATTTTTTGCTTATAATTTATTTTTTACTTTTTAGCTACCACTGGCTAGGTTTCTCACACTAGATGTCACATTATTTTTCTAATTATTCTGGGCAAGCCCTTTCATTTGATACCCGTATTGCGGATGCACATAAATAATAACTATTCCGCCATCTTAGATGTTTCGCCATATTAGATTTAGAAAAACGTCACATTTTCAAGTTACTCTCAACGAGCCCTTTCAATAGATATCCATATTGTAGAAGTAGACTAAAATTAACTATTCGGCTATCTTAGATGGTCCGCCATATTGGATTTAGAATGACGTTTGATTATTTTCGAGTTGCTCTCAGTGAGCCCTTTCGTTTGATATCCATATTGCAGAATTGCAAAAATAATAACTATTCGTTCATCTTGGATGGTCCTCCATATTGGATTTAGAATGACGTCACATTATTTCTCAAGTTGCTCTCAAGAAGCCCTTTCATTTTTTACCCGTAATGTATAAGTGCATCAAAAATAACTATTCTGTCACTTTGGATGGTCCGCCATATTGGATTTAGAATGACGTTACACTATTTTTTCAGTTACTCTCAAGAAGCCCTTTCATTTGATACCCATCTTATAGAAGTTCATGAAATATAACTATTCCGCCATCCTGGATAGTCCGCCATATTGTATTTAGAACGAAGTCACTAACCTTATCGTGCATTGTCATCCAAACTAAACGTGTATACAAAATTTCAGCTCAATCGTACTATTGGATTTCAAGTGATGTTACATTATTTTTCTAATTGTTCTCGGCAAGATCTTTCATTTGATACCCATAATGCAGAAGTGCATAAATAATAACTATTCTGCCATCTCAGATGTTCCGCCATATTGGATTTAGTATAGCGTCACAATATTTTTAGAGTTACGGCCAACGACCCATTTCATTTAATATCTATATTGTAGAAGTAGACCAAATAGATACTCGGCTATCTTTGATATCCTCTGTTGTGTCGTCTATGATGCACTGGCTCGCCAACTAAGGATGTGCGCAAGCGCCGCGTCCGCTCTCGCCCGTGGCTCGCGCGGTAATGACGCGCACCCCGCACCCCTTATCTCGAGACAGTGTCATTGTGATAGTGACATTGTGTACAAACACTACATCCCTTCCTTATCAAAACTTTAATATAAATTAGTGCACGCTCGGAACGCCCTATTAGAAAGAACAGAACAGAATATAAAT